>JAZHYW010011826.1:0-164217 GCA_037355805.1 Ixodes ricinus
TGGTGCACGTGATGTTTCAGTCATGGTCATCCAATATCATGGTGGAAGAGTGCGACTAGGCGGAATGATTGGCATCGTCAGATGCCAAGAGCCGGGAATCTGCCGTCCGAGCGGTCACACCCTGTCCGAGCAAAGCAGAGTTCGAGCGGCACATTCGTTTCTTGCATCTTTCTGAATGATCATGATCAAAATGTCACGTGCAGCCTATTTTCAGCCATGAAGGGTTAGACATTTGCAGCTGAATGTCATTTGGGGTCAATGTCATTTCGAGGTGCCCGTCTGACAGGGGCACGCCCTTTATTAAAGCGACTAAAACTGTTTCTCGCTACCACCGCTAGGGGATTTTTTTCGGCTTCTGGTTGGCCATGAGAGCATGCCAAGCCCTCTTTCTGCGCCTGGTGCACACCCTGACTCTGCCCTCGCTTCCCATTGACCAAACTCTCTGTATAAGCGGCTCTGGTTCGGCCATACATAGTCTATTTTAGCAATTTATTTATACATTTATTTATTTTGACACGCTGTAGCTTTTAAGTGGGCCAATTTCAGAAAGTACTATCCATAATCCTGCCCGCTTTCGACCTCGATGAGCATCATAGAGGCTTGCCGTCTTGTAATGCGTGATGAAAGTTGAAGATACCAGGTTAAATTTCCTCATATACGGCGGAGACGCGTACCAGACGCCCGTAACAAGTGGGTCAACCCGCGTCGACGACGCGTGTTAAGCCTCAGGTAAGCTAGAAATAACTCACCTTGATGAGGGATTGGTACTCTTCCTTGAGCCTGGACGGCCACAGGTCCTTGTCGCGAGGTCCCGCCTTGGTCTTGAGGAGAGGGATGCCGCTCAGAGTTCTTCTTGTGGCGTCGTCTACCATCACGACTCGCTACGCACGCACAGTGAGACTACTTCGAAGTCCTATTTGGGATCTAGTTAGCTGAAAGTTGCCACTGGCATAAGACATATGCTGATTATTGTAACGGATTCGACAGAACGATCGGCAAGGAGCGAGCGAATGACTCGAGCCACTCGAGCAGACCAACCAACGTCAGCTGCGTCAGTTTCCCGTTTTCCGCTGTTTCCGCCGCATGTGGCCGGATGTGCCTTTGATGGATAGATGGCATTGGCCACATATCCTTTGAATTTTGAGGCAGCTTGCGCGTACCTAACCTAGGAATATTTACTTCTAAAATTTTGCTTTCACATTGAAAGAACAATCAAGGTCATTATTAATTTAGTCAACGCAAAAAACTAATCGCTATGACAATTTTCTGGATCGCGCATCCCGCTTGGTCACTGCAATCTGCTGCAGCGCTAGTAGAGTGGCGCAAACCAACACCTCCTAGATAGCTTTCAAGCCTTTCAAGCTTGCGCGGCACGTGACCTGACGTCACGTCCCAGAGGCCTGCTTGGGCCTGCACGCGCTGTTTGCATGCGAGTGCCGCGTCAGCGTTCGCGTGGGACTCGTTTCCTATCATAGCTCCACGCGAACGTTGACCCGTCACTCGCATCCAATCAGCGACCGTACAGCCTCCGGAACGTGACGTCATGTCACGTGACGCAGTGCTTTATACGTTGTAGAGGAAAATATTACGCCATTTTTCCCATGCATTCCGGCTGCCACAAGTGGCGAAGCATGCAGGCAGACCTTCGGGGTCTCACACATGGTTACCAACTGCCTTCGATTTCACGAATATAATTGTATCAGTGCAGTTTCATGAACTTTATGAACTTCACCAATCCTCGTTGCCACGAACTTAACGGTGGAAAGATATTCGCCTTCCTTTCGAAGCTTTCTTTTGCATAACGCGCAGATGTACGGCCTCGCGTCAACGCTAAACGAGGCGCTGGCTAAACCAAACCTGATAAACCGGCTTCGCGTGGCGGGGCCATTCGGTGAGGCGCGAGATGGGCGCGAGATGAGGCACGCCACTCGATCTCTATTGTACTAAAATAGAGATCAGTGGAGCGATCTATGCAGCGGAGCATCGCCCCAGGAATACGAAACAGCGTGTGGCCGGTGCCATCTCGACTGTCTCGTGCGTATGGCGCGTGCTTTCCTCAAGCCTTCCAAAGCGACGAACACGCACGTGCGGAGCTGTGAAGACCGCACGCGGGACTGTGATTTTTGTAAACATTAAAAAAGTCTATATATACGAGATTTCCGACAGAAGAGAAGTTAATGCAGTGTAATGTGTATTTACTGCTTTTTATAAGCGCTAGAATAGCTTAGAATATATTTGACAACGTTAAATTATCACTGTTTATATTGATGAGAGTTTTCAGTCTTCGCGATTCCCATTGCGACTGTCGTCCTTCAGCTGGCAACTTTGGTTTCTTTCTCTCGTGTTCTGTCGCTCTTTTTCGCGACCTTTCACTGAGACCCCGAATGTCGGCGCACAGGATTTGCCACTCCTCCTCACCCACTTTTAGCCCCCTGCCTTGTCTTCTAGCCTCTAGGGTGTATGCTCGCCCACTCGTCCGGAGTTTGTTTGATTCGTAACTTGTCAACTTGTCAACTTTATCTGCGGGCAGCGAGCCAAAGGTAGCAGAAAAATCAAAACCGAGAAAAACGTCTAGAAAAGACCTAGACTATCTTCCAGCAGTTCCAGCACTTGCTTTACGTTGGCCTTGCCGTCAAATCAAAGACGAGAACGACGACTCCGACCACTCCGACTCCGCTGCGATGTTAGCCGAGTGTCGAGGAAAGAAGAAAACATGGCTTGGTAGGACCGTGGGTCGGGCATGCGGCTGAAGTGCTGTCGGGCGCTTGTCCGCCAAGCCGGGAAGATAGGGCCCCCGTGGCTGTGGTGATATGCCGTAATGACGACGACGCCGGTGTTGGGAGCATACAACTCGCCCAGTTTCATGCAACTGCGTCGGCTGTCTCGTCGGGTACGCAAGCCGGCTGCTCTTTCTGATGGCTCTTCGAGGCCGCTCTTTCTGCGTGTAGTGCACGAATGAACGGAGGAAGGTGCTTTATACTTCGTTTCGCCTTACGCAGCCGACGCTACGATCTGACGGGACAGATCGCACAGCGTCAAAAGCGCATCAACTTGGTGTTTGTTGTGTTTCTGTACGTGTTCTAGCGTGGCTGAACCAACACGTAAGCACAGTGAAGGCCCGGTGCTTTGCGCTTTTGACACTGTTTAATTGGTCAGATCAGCTCGTACCGTCGCAGCAAACTGCTTCGGCTTTCAGTGAAACTACAGTCATACAGTCTCTACTGCTGTACTGTTGGACAACAGCAGTAAAGAGACTGCTGTAATTAAAAAAAACTTCGTTAAAAAAAATACTGCATTTTAGCAAAAAAAAGAAAACCCGAATTGTTTTAATTTAATTTGCAGGATCACAGAAATTATAATTATTTTTCACTTGTTCGCGCTTAGTAGCCTTATAAAAACACTTTCAATAGCACTGAAACCCCTCTTTCCTGGCGCGCTCAATGTTTTGCTTGGTCGACACCTCTAGACTTCGGCTCAGTGTGAGAGGGAAATTCGAGAGGGATTGTGACGTCATCAAAGGACCTGTTTGCAGTTTGCCGTTTTGCTTCCAGTGTTGGCTATGACAACACTGTGATAGACATATGACTACATCAAGTTTTGCAAAGAATGAATAGAAAGAAAATGGGTTTCTATTTTTGAAGTCGCACCGTGATGAAGAACTTTTTTGGCAAGTTGCGTTGTGTGCGACTATACTTGTCTCACACTAGCTCCAGTAAGCTTGTGTAAAGAAGGACATATTCCAACCCAATGTCGTTGCACGGCTACATTTCACTTTGATGTGGCTTCACGTTGCCTTCCTTCATTGAAGCAAGGTGCTTGTGCACCTTGAGTGCTGATCAAAGCTATGCACATGCACTCTTTGCCTATTAAAGGGAAGATGGGGCACTTCTACATTTGAGAAATAACGCTTGAATTGCGTTCATTTCTCCTTTAGAATAGCAGATATCACAATTATATTTGAATGCGACGCGCCGGAGAGCCACGAGGGCAATTTCAAAATAGGGCTGAAGCCCCGCCTCCCTAGCCTTGGGCAGCCAAAAGATCCGTTAATGACGTCACGTACAGTGACTTTCTTTCAGCGTTTTCTCGCGTTTAACAATACTTGCGCAGCAAATGGTTTGGGTATTCGGGTTCACGGGGTAAAAATACACTAAAACTTATTTCTAACTCATTTTTTTCGAGAGCTCCATAGCTTCCCTTTAAAAATGCCACTGATGCCTCATGCAAGCAAGCATACATAACATGAAAGTAACTTCAGTAGGCTTGCAATATCGCACATTTGCTCACACAGGCAGGATGCGCCGAGCAGCAGGTGTCTTGGCTGGCAGCATACGGCATTTGTTTTTTATCTTTCACATTCGGTAATATATCTTGGGAAATGCCGTCATATACGGATTCACGGGATAAGCACAGTAGAAATCGCCTCCAACTCATTTTTTAAAAGAACCTCTTCAGCTTCCCTTTAATAATTGGAGACACAAGATTCTTATTAAATTCTTAATCCCTGTGCTGCAGAGTGGTCGCATGATGACGTTCGGTAGGGTGCAAAGAGCCACACGTCGCATACGCTGAACCATTTCGACCCTCCTTGCAGCTGCCAGCGGCTGCACTCCAGGAGAGGATGGCCTTCAACGTTATCTCCCAAGTGACCGACTACCTGTACCTAAGCGGCATCCGTGCCATCAGTCTCACTGCTGTGCGCACCATCGGCATCACGACCATCATCAACTGCAGCATTGACCTGCCGGATCTGCCCATGGGCGCCGACGACATCCACTTTGTCCGCGTCCGAGTGGACGATTCGCCGCTCTTCGACATGTCCGTCTACTTCGACCCCATCTCGGACCGCATCCACGATGTGTACCTGCGTGGCGGCAAGGTGCTGGTGCACTGCATGGCCGGCGCCAGCCGCTCACCCACCCTCTGCCTCGCCTACCTGATGAAGTACCACCGGATGCGGCTCCGCGATGCCTTCCGCTACATCAAGGCACGCCGTCCCGTGGTCCATCCAAACAACGGCTTCTTCAAGCAGCTCATCGACTATGAGAAGCAGCTGTTCGGCTCGGCCTCCGTCGAGATGGTTGAGATGCCCAACCTGGGGCCCGCATACGGGCTCATCCCGGACATTTACCTCGAGGAGTGCAAGGGACTCATCTGGCTGCACAGCATCAAGGGCCTCTCGCAGTGAGCGGCCGCCCCTCCTGCTGGAAGTGTCTTGCATTCCGGGGATTCAATTTGGCTGCGCCGTGTCACGTTGCAAATTGACTTGTGTGTTCCGTGCTAACGTTACCCGTGTCTGAGATGCACCTTTCCAGTAACTGTGCTACCTCCGATGGGCTTGTGGCGCCGTTTGTCTAAAGGTCATCGGTCCATTGTGATGCAAGGATGCAAGATATATCTGCGGGCGATGGGAGATTAACTTTCCGCACGTCCAGAGAAGCGTTATCACTTCCAAGCATGCTTCCTTCCTTCCCTTCCATGTGCTGTCTTCCACTCTCTTGCTGTGTTCACGAGCATGTACAGATCCATGCTGCCCCTACAGAGACCTGTTGCAGCATGGGTTATCCGACGTATTCATATAAGTGTTCAATGTCCTACTACATCCCAGTGCAAGATGTGGACACCATGCTGATCTTGGCCTCGGGACTCGCGTAAAAGGCTCCTATGAACCTTTTGCAGTGGTGGATTCGTTCCCCTTGAAGCAATATTATAACTAAAAAGACAGCAAATGGATACTATGTTAAATGCACACTTAATCAAAATTGTCAGGATATTCTTAGTAAATATGATGGTCATATTTTTACTCAACTTTCTAGCCTCTGTGCTGCAAATTGATCAATAGGTGATAGTAGACCTACCAATAAGCTACGCATAAAAATTAAGCATGCTATTCTCGTGACACTATGCAAAATCATGCTGGTCACCTAGTCATTCCATCTTGAGATCTCTTGCAATTTTGTTTACTCCATGAATCTCTTCTGTGTTTCTGGGTAATCTAACACGGTAAAACTATAGTGTAATGATGCACACGGTACGGGTTACTACTTCCCGCTGTCGTATAGCAATGGAAAGTTTCATTGCAGGTGTTGGATTTCCGAAATGTTGGAACATTGTTGTTGTAATCTTGTTTCTCTTTGCTTTTGAAATATATTCAGATCCGTCTCTATATGTGCTGCAGACCATGCACTTCCTTCCTCATACTGTCAGCAGATGCCACAGTACAGCTTTGATAAGGGAAATTAATTATGAAGCACAGCATACACAAACTCTCAACAGTTTATGTTTTACCATCAGTGTTCAGTAGACTGAAGTGGGATTGCTGAAACACTGTACACGTCACAGAGAAGGTAGCAGATTAGGCAGTATGTATAGACAGTTGCAAGCATGGTGGCCTGGCTGGTGTCCCATCAGTGCAAGCAAGTGTAGCGGGCATGTGGACGTAGCTTTGGCAAGCTTGCAACTGCCGTGGCTTGCTCACACAAGCAGAGACATGGCGGCGGCCAGTTGCCCTGCTTGCAATCGTGTATAGGGTTTTAACACTGATGTAAAATTATTGATATAGTAAAAGCTAAAGAGAAGCTGAAGAGGTTCTTCAAAATTTGTGCAGCACTTTGGTCATGCTGAACGAAATCATTGTAAACAGAAACATACGACACTTATGTGGTTGGTGCCACTATGGGTCACGTAGTCGCACGACCGTGTGATGTGACATCACGTCTCGTGATAACACTGTGTCACATGGTGTTGCGTGACGTCGCAGGTTGGCGTCTGGTCGCTTTTTTGTGTTGGTCTTTTTCCTACACAGCCAGCCCTTGGTGTGCTCCATGTTAAAAAATAAGTTTGAGGTGAATTCTGGTGTATTTCTATTCCATTAAAGGGGCGGTGCAACGATTTTCGAACTTTGGCCAATTAACTGCAGAAATTAATGTGTGTCACCTATAGAACGAAGGACAGAAAGTCGTATTTTCTTACGAGCTCTAGTTTTTATTTTAAAAAATGAAACAAATTGAAAATCAAAGTGCCTCTCAACTCCACGTCGCCTTTCGAGTGACATACTCTGGGGTATCACATGGCTTGCCCTCTTCAGAGACCCCAGCCGCTTCCTCCGCGATTGTCGACTTTTAAAGGATTAGCATCGTCGAAGGTCGCGGCGTGCGATCAACACAAAAGACGGTTCGCCACAGGGTTGACAGCAAGTGTAGCAGCAGAGGAAGACAGCTTTTGTTGACTTCCGCGTATCTGCCAGGGACGGCGACATCGTAGTTCCCGTAACCGCCACACGCAGCTGCAGATCAGCAGATAGTTTGTTTTTTTCTTTGCAATTACGCAGCGGAATAGCAGTTTTTCGGGGCAAAGTGATGAGTTTTTGGTCACTTGTGCTTGGATAGTCAATATAAAAAATGCAAACTGCCAACTCTTTCAACATTAAAATCATTGCTCTACCCCTTTGACAACCATTTGTTCCCAATCTGTTACCAAACACAAAAAAAATAGTAATGCTGGATGTTGCTGACCACACAATCAAAAATAGGCTTTCAGCTGCCCAGCACGTGCCACTTCATGTGCACGCTGCACATGCATGCCCGCCAGGGGTTTCCCCAGGAATTGAAATCAGGGGGTGTCTAAATATTTTTGGGGGGTTAAAGGGGGGGGGGGGGCATTGCGAATATAGGAGTCGTTGTGAATTAAGGGGTGCCTTCGGAAAAACAAGGGGGTCTACACCCCCCCTAGGGGGGTCTAGGAAATCCCTGATGCCCGCGTAGGACACCCCCTGATTTCAATTCCTGGGGTACTGATGCCCGCGTAGGACATCAGTACGTCATGTTTGTAGTTGTTGCCTTTTCAAAGAAATGAAGAGTGCCCATACATAGGTTTGATCAGCGCTCGGTGTACACAAACACCACGTCTTGCAAAGCCACTATCACAAAAACTAGGCAAGACCATAAAGTCATTGCAAGCACATAAATAATTAGTACCATATTAAGGCAAAAGCCTTGTCTCATTGAGTGAAAAAGCGGCGTATATGGCTATAAAAATACGATTGAGCAGCATGCCCTGCTCACTCGTATGCTCAAGAACGATGCTGTCCTTGGCGTTGTCCTTGAGGTCGTCCTAGACCTTTAGGATGACCTTGCTTGTCCCATTACGCAAAAAAGCAGCGGCGTTGTGCCCGAAAGATGGCTATAAAAATATGTCATAAAGCACACGCCGCTCACGCTCAAGTGCGGGAGCGTGATGTCACTGCTGGAGTGCTGTATGCAAAAGGTACGCTTCGGACTTCATCTGTGCTCGTGTGCTTCTTGCGATGGACTGTGAGGTGACCGCGTTTACATCTACAGCGGCTTCCAGAGGCAAATCTGGCCGCCCATGCAAATACGCCACAGCCTCCTTAAAGGGATGCTGAACCGAAATCTGGATTCCACAAAACACGCGGCAAAAGCGTGCAACGGGATGCTACAAACACCAAAACATCACTCATACAGCGATATCTCAAACGGATGACCGTATTTTTCAAGAAAAGGAGGCGCAATTGACAGGTTTGTTGACGTCATGTTTCTCCGAGAAGGAGAGGGAACGGCCCCGCGTCTTCTCTGCTTCGCCGCCTTGAGGGAGCGAAGCGAAGAGAGGAGGAAACTAGGTACGTTGACGTCACGCGCCTCGTCGGCCTTGTTCAATCTCGACCTCTCTTTCTCAAAATACGGCCGTCCATTCGAGATATTGCCTTACGAGTAGTGTTGTAGGGATTGTAGCGTCCCGCTTACATCTCCTGCCTTGTTTTTCTGAAATCCAAATTTCGGTTCACCATCCCTTTAAAGGGCAACTCCGCTCAATTCCGGAAAATTTAGGCTTACATGTGATTCCATTTCACGAAGTACTACTCAACAGCTCTACGTCTTCGGATTCGCGAAATGTTGAATATTATTTGTGTAATCCTAATTTAAACATCAGCTGATACCGAAACCGAAACTTCGGTTGCGTCAGGCAACATTGGTCTCGTGTCCTCAAAGTCATGGCCACGTCACGTCGAACCACGTGGTCTTGTGACGTTCGTGGGGGCGAGGGACAGGACACGCGACGCGGGCAGGTCGCTTCGCATGGCGTGGACGGTGATGGCCCGGGGGAGAGGGGGAACGGGAGAACACGAAAGAGGAGAAGGGGGAGCGGAGAAACCGGACATGCGATAAACGCGCAGGGCAGCGTGATCACGTGGACGCCGTAGAGCCAACACCGGGAGGAGAAACTCATGACGTCATCGTTCAATTTCGCTCCGAGAAGTAAAAACAACCAAAACGTGAGAATGACGTAGTCATGCCTCTGGCGTAGTGGTTCAACGTTGGCCGCTCCACTCCAACGCATTGACTGCGCTGACGATTGCGCCTCACGTCGCAGGCTAGAGTTGGCAGATTTCGGCGACTTCGCTCGTTTGAAAGTTTGCTCGCCAGTTGATTAAATATATAGACGGAATTAGATCGTAATATTTGACATGGGGTCTTCCTATATGATACTGAAGAGGGCTGCATAGTTTTCTAAATATCAAAAATGAAGCGGAGTTGCCCTTTAAGTGTCCTCTAGGCATTGCCCTAGAAGTCGTCCTAAATGTCATTCTTGACGTCGTCACCCTCGACACCGTCCTTGAGATCGTCCTCGACGTCGTCCTAGACGCCATACTTGGCGTCGATCTCTAGGACGTTGTCCTAAACTTTAATACATGTAAAAACTTGACTTGAAAACATTTCTCCCGCGGGACTATAATGCTTTCGCCTTCCTACACGTAGGCTGTCTTCAGTGTCCTGTAATTTTTTCCTGACTATACATGTTAAAAAGTTGATATTATATACCAGTGGTTCTCAACAGAAAGTTTGCGGGCACTTTGGGGTCCCCAAAGGCTCTCTTAGGGTCCCCAAAGCCCTCAACCGAGCAATAAAATATTTTTTTAATTTACGCCGGCAGCCTTGCATGTGCACCGAGGGAGTAGGGTTGATTAGTATGTTTCGGAGCTTCAAAGTTGACTTGCATGCATTTTGTTTTTACAGCGAAGCTGTTATACGCTAGGGCCTGGGAAAAAATGCACCCTCACATGTGGACAGAAAACTCCCCATTGGTCGTAGCAAGTATGAATAAATAAAAACAAAAAGGGGGCAACCAGTGTGAGTCAGCCTTCCTTGGCACTATTAGATAGCTGGCGCACTATAGCCCCGATGCTGCTCTGCCAAAAAACTCCAAAACCATTATTAGATAAGTCCTGATCCCTTGTTATCATCTCTAGGCATCGTCCTCGAGGTCGTCCTAGATGCTGTCTTTGAGGTCGTCCTCTAGGCATCGTCCTAGAAGTCATCCTTGAGGTCGTCTTAGAAGTCATCCTTGAGGTCATCCTAGACGTCGTTCTCGAGGTTGTCCTAGACGTCGCCCTCTAGGCGTCGTTTTCTAGGCATCGTCCTAGACGTCGTAACGATAACAGCTTCGCTCGTCCTCTATCTTCACATAGAGTGGAAGGGCCCTACCATTTTATTTTATTTACCCTTTCGTCATCGTAATTATCTGTTATCCCCCCTATGGTGGACAGGGTCCCCCTCTCTTTTACTGATCCAGAAGGGGTCCCCAAAGCATCAGTGGCTGAGAACCACTGTTTTATACTGTGCAGACTATAGAAAGATTTCAAGACAAGGCGGGCAGGCTGGTTGTAAATTAACATACTAAAACCCGAGACGACGGCAAAAAACGGGGACAGACACAACTTGATCAAAACAAGGATTTGTTTCTCAGAATTGTTTGTTATCAGTGTGGTTGTTGCCTAGTGTGATAATCAAAATTGCACCGTTTCGCTCTGCCCATTGTCAGTGTGTTACCACCACCTGCAGTCCCCTTGGGTAACACACAAAGTAGCTGCTCAGGTGGAGTGCGTGGATCAACCTTGATCTGGACGGCACAAACACCTACTGCTTATGGCTGTAAAAGTTTCATCACAGGTAAGAGACTGTGGGGTCTTTCAGGAACCACAGTAGCAATACCTCCAATATTAGAGTTCTTGCAGTTATTTTCGTTTCTATTAAAACAAATTATAAAATCAATAAGGTCTATGAAAGGAATCTGAATTTACATTCATGTTGGTTTACCAGTCAGCATGGAGTGCTGTGTGTTGAGGAACTAATGACTTACTGTTTCCAGTGTGGACCATGCACCAGGTGTGGTCTCGTCTAAAGGTAAAGCACTTTTTTTTTCAACCAATATTTGACCAGATGTGGACTACAGACCAGAAAATATGGGAAAAACAATAACATGCAAATACAAGTACTCTAACACAACAACAAGTCGACAACGGAAGCAAGGCGGTAAACTGCAGATACCGCATCGGAGTGTCCAGGGAAGATGTGGGGAGACTCGCGAAGATACCGAGAACTCGTTTTACAGCATCATTCTCCTGTTCAAATTTGTTTCCTCGCATCGATCACACCGGGAAGAAGCCTCTCCTTCAGCACTCTTTGAAAGTGGTTTTATGGGCTCTCCGGTCTTCAAATGAAAAAATAATTTTGGTACTGACAATGCTAGAAGCAAAATAAGGATGATTCAAGTGATTTTTTCTCAAGTACAAGACCACTTCAGTTTTTCTTTTATGAAGCTTGCGCAAAAAAAGACACCTCTCGCCTGCACTATATACTTCGTTTCACCTTACGATGGACAGTGAACAAACGACAATATGAGCCACCAAAACAAATTCAATGCCCTAGTTTAGTGTCACGTGATCTTTGGGAGGGGACCAGTAATGCATAGGGTACATAGTCATGTGATAAGTTTGCAGCGCTGGATTGCTGTAGCATCCGCGGCAGTCCATTGTAAGATAAAATAAAATGCAGCTTCCAACTGGCGAAAAAAAAAAAGTATATTAGCATGGTTTAGTCACAAAATGTATGTGTTGGGTAGCAGATGCTTATACCCTTTAAAATAAGTTGTTGTTTTTCTCCTGCTCCCTCGAGTGAGACAGTACGCACAGTGCCATCAAACAAAGCTCCTTTAATCCGCTCAATCACTTGTAGAATTCATGCTCCGACTCGTCCTTCTTGATGTTGTTCTTGTAGCCCTTCTCGAAGTCCTTGGCCAGCACCACATACCTGTTCTCACGTACTGCGTGCATGCCGGCCTAAAAAAAAACGAAGAATACATAGTCAATCTTTACAGCCGCAGAAAGTATTCAGCATAGGCTATACACTAACTCAACTCTGTTACGTCACGCCGCAGTAATGGTGCTTTGGGCACATTTCCGGTCTGAGGGTGGGGGGAAAGCAGCCATGCGGGAAGGGCATTCCTGTATTGTTTTGGAAGAAACCAGACTAAAACCTGCCTTCTAGTCAAAATGCTGCAACTGGGGCTGTACCAAATGAGCCGGGAAATGTGTGAAGATCAGTTTTCATGTGTTTTCTGCCTGCTCGGTTCGTCCAACAACGTGGAATGGTGCCGTGAAAAGAGAAATCCAGACACCATCAGACCACGATTGCTTGTGCGGGAGCATGTTGGGTTGAATTCACAGACACTTGTATTTGTTTTGTTCCAACATGAATGCGTGAAAACCGTCAAGTTGTCCAGACCATTTGTGGACCTTGGTTCAGTGCGTCTTCACATTCAAACTGCGGTCCGATCGTTTAAACTGTTGTCGGCACTTTCAAGCTTGTTCAAACTGTCGTCTGCTCAATCAAATGGCAGCGGCATGTAGACCAAACATTGCGATAAGAAGTAAGTGCAGGCCTCAAAAGACTTTTCAATTTGAAGGTTGCTCGGGGTAAGTAGGCTCAATGTAAACAGTAGATACAAGTAGATGTTGATGATTGTTACCAGCGGCCATCACCAACTTGTTTTGCCCGATTCACTTGGTCCAATTCTGATCGCGACGTTCAGTATCGATGTCGAGCATCGCAGCTACCGTCCACGCTTTTGCAGCCCAAGCAACGTCGGGACTGAAAATAGCGAGCAGAACCTCATCGTGTGAATCGGGCTTTAGTGTCTATTCCACGGCGTTCACGCAGAATGAATCGCCACACACTGCAGTACTTACACTAAGCTTTGCGGTGTAATGAGCCACTAAAGAAGTAAAACACTGCTAGGAAGACGTAGAATCAACAATTACAATGCGAAGAAGAGCATGGGGACTCACACCGATGCCGACAACATCACATTCCAATGATTTGTTGATGCGGGATGTGGCACTTCTTGCCCACACCCCATCGTGAATGCGCGGCACCAGTGACCGGTTTGTTTGTGTGTGACAGGTTTGTTTGCATTAGAGTTGGTGTATAGTTGTCAACCGGCTAAAGGCTGGTTCACACATTTGAGTTTGAGTCTGATTGATTGCGTTTCAACTACCTTGTGAGCGCTTATAATGAGACAACAGACTGACGCTAGCTACGCATCGGGCAGCCCTGGAAACCTTCCGAACTGCATACAACTAGGCTCAAGGTTTTTCAGCATTTGCGTTAAATCCGTGCACCATCCATGAGAAATAGCCTTTTTTAACTTTGTCAGAATTATCTGATGCATAGTGAAAAAAAATTATGCGTAATATATATTATGCAGACCAGGCACATAGCCGGGATTTTGTTTTGGAGAGGGGGGGGGGCCGCCCACGACAAAATGCTGTATGAGGGGGAGGGGGAGAGGAGGTCTCAGCAAAATGGAAAATTTCGGGGGGGGGCCGGGCCCCATGGGCCCTCCCCTGGCTACGTGGCTGATGCAGACCAAAAGTGTTCCAGGGCCGAAAGTGTGTTCCCTCGTTGGGAGCTGTTGCAATGCATTCCATAACACTCGAACGCAAAAGCGGGAACCGGCCTTGGTAGAAGCTACGCCTTCAACACGTGCTCATTGCCTTCTTCGGTACTTTGGCTGCGTTTGCTCATGAGAGACCATTGTGTGGTTGGAGGTAGTAAGCTCACTCTGGAGGCGGAGCCTCTACCAACATTCTTAACCCATCACCGACTGCAGAAGGATCCAATCTGACAATCGAGAACAGACGCTTATTTTGAAAATATTTTCTTTGCATTAATTTTCTAAGTCCCCAAAGGACGGATTGAATTGTATACACATGTAAATAGCCAGAACTTCAATGATGATGATTAACTTTATTTTCAAAAGGGTGGCGCCATGGCCTCATTGGGGGAAGGGGAACATAGGTAGGAAAAGTTTACATTCGGCGGTGCACTCCTGTCGAGCGCGCGAACTCCCATAGGGAGAGTAGCGTCTCCCTGGCCTGTGCCTCGTTAACCGGTGTGATCCAGGCCTCTAAAGTGTCGATGTGAGGCCCCAGGTGTTCGGCTCTTTTGTCTCGCAAGCCGGCACAATCCCAGAGGAGGTGTCGGATCGTTGGGCTTACGCCGGCGGTGCACGTAGTGCAGACGACAGGTGCAGCGGGCTCGGACCCTTCCGATGGCGCTTGGTCGGGTGGGCGGCCCCTCCGTGGTTTGTAGCTACGCCACCGAGCGAGTATGTCTTCGGTGAGCGCAGCTCCGGTGCGGGCCTTGTGTATTAACACTTGTGCCCCTCTGGGTAAACCCTTGGGTAACGGTGCCGGGTTGTACGGTGTTTGGTCTCGCAGCCGACGCTGATCCTCTTGTCGGGCCGCAGATTTCTTCTCTAGGAGGTCTGGGTCCGGCGGTGCGAAGGGGACGAAGATCCCTGGGTTGGAGCGGTCTTCCCTGTGCTCGCTCGCCCACGCGTGTGCGGCCTCGTTACCGATGCCACCCGCGTGTCCCGGGACCCAGTCCACTCTCACCTCAATACCTTTGGTGTTTTTCAAATACGAGCACAGACTCTTGATTCGCTGGCAGAGCGTCCCTTCGCGAGGAGTTTTCCCCAGACGGGCGAGGGCTTCCCTACAATCCGTGAAGATGGTGACACGGGTAGGTACGTCCACTGGGTCGAATGTCTCTCTTATTCGAGATAGTGCCAGGTGTATTGCATCAAGTTCGAGGCGGCTCGTGCTAGGTTCGCTGTCGTATTGAAGTGTCTGAGCATATCGGTCCTGGCCAGTAGCGTAGGCGAGTGTGGCCCGCTTCGTCTCTTGGCACCACGCGGCGTCTGTGAAGACCGCGTGCTCCACGAGGTCTGCCCGCGCAGCGAGTGCAGCTCTTTCTTCCGAATGTTCTTCGCGGTGTTGTTTGCGAGTGAGCGGCTTAGGGTTTCTGACCATAATGTCCTCCCATGGTGGCATGCTCTTCGGAGGCGGGGCCTCTCCTACGGGAGGCCGCCAACCCTGTAATTCCAAAGACGTTGACCGGCTCTAGTCGATGTCCGGCGCCGCTGATGGCCGGCGACGCGGGTCTCAATGATGGCTTGTAGAGTCGGAAGGTTCGAGTACCGATACAGCTCTTCTGTCTTAGTGTGTCTTGGGAGACCCGTGATTGCACGCAGGCACTCACGATGCAATATTTCCAGCTGTTTGTGCTGCGCCTTGGTCAGGATGAAACATGCGGCTCCATAGCAGGCTTTTGAGGTCAGGACCGCCTGAGTGAGCAAGCGGATGGTGCGAGTGCCCGCGCCACCGAGGCGGTTGCCCATTCTCTTGACGAGTTGGAGCTGTTGTCGCCACTTGGGTTTGAGTTGCTTGATCCACTCTTGCGCTCCTCCTTGTTCATGCAGTGGGACTCCCAATATGCGAATCCAACGTTCGGGGGAGCGCTGAATGGGCTGGCCGGCCAGGGTCAGGTGTATTTGAGCTCTGTTGTGCTCAAGACCGCCGACGATGAGGAAGGCTGTCTTCTCTGGGGAAGGTTGCATGCCCGTAGTTTGCAGGCACTGGTCAATGGCATCTAGGGCCGTCTGCATGGTTTCGACCGTTTCTTTAGTGTCGAGCTTTGTGTTACGGGGGTCCACCCAAAGGGTGATGTCGTCCGCATAAGTTGTGTGCTGAAGGTGTGGGACGGCGCGCAACACTCTTGCTATTTTTCTCATGACCAAGTTGAAAAGGGTCGGCGAAAGGATGGCTCCTTGAGGTACTCCACGGAAATTCTGGAACATGCGGGGTTGCTGGGCGCCCGAGCTGATCTCAAAGGTTCGATTCTTGAGGAAACTTTTCACGAAATTGATTATGCGGGTGCCTGCGCCGCTCTCTTCGAGTGCCTCGATCACTGCCGAATGCTCAACGGTGTCAAAAGCTTTCCGGAGGTCCACTGCCACCAGGAGTCCGGGTACCTTGTTGGTTCCTCGGCGCCTCTTACCCACAAAGTTTCGGAGGAGGTGTAGGCTGTCGTGGGTGCACAGTCCGGGGCGAAAACCAGTCTGCGCAGCGTCGTAGTAAGGGTCGTCCCTGGCTTCTTCCAAGACATAAGTGAGTCGCGTAAGGACCATCCGCTCGAGTAGCTTGCATAGCGTAGACGTAAGTGAGATTGGTCGGAGGTTCTGTATTTGATCCGGACTCTTTCCTGGTTTTGGAATAGGGTACACCACTGAATGTTTCCAGTCGGCCGGTAGTACTCCTGACGCCCAAACGTCGTTAAGCTCTTTCAGGAGCTTTCGTTTCTCCGGCTCGTCCAGGTTGCGCAGCATGCGCCACGTGATTCCATCCTTGCCCGGGGCGCTGCGCTCGTTGACAGAGTCCAAGGCCAGTGTCAATTCTTGAATCGTGAACGGGGCGTCTTGTTCTGTGTCGCTCGGCGGTTGCAGTTCGTAGAGGCACAGGTCCGGATCGTTAGCAGGTTGTGGGAAAAAGGCCTTGGCGGCTGCTTCCTCGAACTGTTCCGGAGTTCGGTCGGTGGCTAGCTGGATGTTGCGAGCAGTGTTGGGCGCCTTGGTCTTGCCGGTCAAGGCTCTGTGGGCGCGCCATAGCTTGCGGGTGCCAGTTCGTTCGTCAAACGTCGCGCAGTTGTCAAGCCACCTCGAGCGAGCCAGACGTTTAGCATATCTACGTGCCTGTGCCGTCTTGTTGCGCAAACGCACTAGGTCCTTGAATCGTTTGCCGTTGTTAAGATATATCTTGTGGAGCCGCTTGCGTGCCTCCCACAGGTTGATTAGATGTTTGTCGGGAACCGGGTCTTGGTCTTCCACCTCCAGGTTTCGCGTGGCCGCTTGCGCTGCCCTCAGTAATTTTGCGGTTAAGGGAACCGCGTCTTCGCACGTGGCCACCGCCTTCCGGAAGGCGTCCCAGTCGATAGCCTGAGTTAAGCGTCTGCGCCCTGCTTTGCCGCCGGTTGAGAGCTCTAGCCAGATGGGATAGTGGTCGGACCCCATAGGGTCCGGTCCGCACCGCCAGTCGGTCACCAGTCGGGAGTCCGCCCAAGTCAGGTCCGGGGTCGTGTCTCGCTGTCCCTCGTGCAGTCCGTGGCGCGTTGGGTAGTCGAGGTCGTTGGCCAGAGTGAGGTGCGCCAACTCCGCTGCCTCCTTTAGCCGCGCGCCCCTGGCGTTAGCAGTCGAGTACCCCCAGTCCGGGTGGTGCGCGTTAAAATCGCCCGCCACGAGCAGGCGGTCATGGGGGTAGCGTTGCCGGAGGTCCATCAGCCATTGGAAGCCGGCTCGGCCAGCGTGGCCGCGCCTGGAACAGCTTGACTCAGGTCTTGCGTAATAGGAGGTTAAGATGACCCGGTGACGTCCAAGCGTGCAGCGAACCGCCACCACCTCCTGGAACGGGTTACAGTAGGCCGTCGTGTCTATTTGTGCCTGTGGGAGGCCCTTGCGCACAAACACCGCAGCTTGTGCTTCAATGGTCTGAGATGTGTCACTTGATCCGCCTCTTAGTCCGTGTTCAATCGTTGGTTGGAAATATCCGTTGAAGCCCGAGATGCACGGACTCGTTCCCCGTGTCTCCTGCAGCAGAAGCGCCGCCGGCCTTCCGGTTAAGCGGAAGAGCTCGACGAGCTCCGTAGCGCTCTGACGTAGCGAGCGGCAGTTCCACTGCAGGAGGTCGGGAGGACGCTCAGGCGGTGGGTGCGCCGAGCTGCTGTTCGGTGGAGATTGGTTGCGGCTGGTGCAGGCTGGGTCCATGTTGGCTAAGTATGGGGGAGAACATCTGGGCGACCTGTTGTGTGACCATTTGAGTCACCTGTTGGAGGAACTGCTGCGTTTGTTGTTGTTGTTGCATTTGTATTTGCTGCTGCATCTGCTGTATTTGTTTCATTTGCTGTGCTTGCTGCTGTTGCTGCTGTATGAGTTGTTGTATCCATACCGGCGGCTCGTTAGAGTTCTGGGTTGCTGCCTGGAGCTGGGGTGCAGGTACTTGGGATTGCTTTCTTGCCTGCTGTCGTGTGGATGAAGTATTTCGAGATGGTGTGCGATACCGCCCAGGTGAAAGAGACTGGCGTCGCTTGCTTCTCTCGAGGAGCTCGTGCTCCAATCTCTCTTCTTCCTCAATTTCAAGGTGCAACGCCCGGAGCCGACCTGCTCGTGATTTCTGCCGTTGATTGTGTTTGCACTTGACTTGTTCCATTGTACGCTGAATTTCTTTCAGTTGTTGTTCCAGCCGTTTCATGGTGCTATCGAAATCGGCTTGATCTCGGTCTTGCTCGACCTGGAGTGTCTCAAGCATCTGGCGTGCATTTGGGCTGCGACCGCCCTTGAGACCTCTCGCAGTTATATCGGCGTAGGAGTGGAGCGGATCCTGGATCTGAACCTTGCTCGACCCGCGCAGCTGGGAGGTAGTATCCTTGGAACCGGAACGTGAGTTAGTCTTGCCAGAGGGTTGCTTGGATCGCTGCCTGCGCTTGCGCGAGCGGCTCCGCGCCATTCTTTCTTGTTTGGCTCCTTCCCTTTGTTTCGCGCGCTGAGCGAATTGAGCTCGAGCGGGACAAGAGGGATCGGTAGCCACGTGTCCATCCTGCTTACAATGACCGCAGTACTTGGCCTCGCCATTCGGGCAGGCTTCCGGAGGTTGCTCGTGTTGTTTTCCGCAGTTGCTGCAGACCGGCTGGTTAATCGGGCAGCTGGTGGCTTTGTGTCCCGGTCGGTGACAGCGCGGGCACACGAGAGATCGCTGTTCGTAGCATTCCACCCTTCTCGGGAAGCTCCAATACATAACTTCGCGTGGCGGATGCGGGGATGCAAAGTGGATGAGGACTGTACCTTTGGAGCCCATAGGCCGGGCCGTCAGGACATCCACTCCGTCGGCGTACAGCGCCTCCAGAAGCTTAGCCGTGGGTTCATTGGGTTTGCAGCCATGGATTACTCCCCGGGAGATGCCGTCCGTAGGAACCTGGTGCGTTCGCACCGGGAGTGGTGGTCTCGATCGCAAAGGTAACACACCAATACGGAGGAGACGCGTGGCCTGCGTGGAGTCGCACGTAGTAACGACGATGGTATTAGAGAGTTTGCTCACCCTCAGTATCTGATGTTTGAGTAACTTGGGGTCACCGGCGAAGGAGCTGATAACGGTCTTCAGCTCTTCTGGGTCTAAGCCCAATACGTCGCATCGTTCTGTGGGCTGTATCTTGATAACGTGGGTGCCCAGAGTTACACGTTCCTTGCGGCTTGTGGTGGGTAGGGGTTGGCCCGATGCCTTGAGTTGCGCTCGGCGCTGGGTTCTCGTTGTAGCCTTTTCCCAAAGTCCCTCCAAGTCAGTGGCGTCCGGCTCTCGCAAAGCCCATGAAGCCTGGAGACTCGTGTCTGCGTCTTTAAGACTATCGTCGGACGAACGAAAACGTTTTGCATTACTGGACGGGCCGGAGTCCTCCGCGTCCTCGTCCATCTCTTCTTGCGCCGGCTCGATGTTTATCACTTCAATAATATATTAATTCCAATATACAGGCACATTTGATTCTACCTTTGAATCGAATACTACTGGTACACTGTAAATGTTTTTGCGAGGGCTTACTGTAAAATACCGGACAAGTGCCCCTCTCAAAATTTAATCGCGAAAAAACAATCGCAAAAAAAATGGGGGATGGGCACTTGTCCGGGGTCATCAATTTTAGATATCAATCTACTGCGCATATTTTCTCAGATCTTAGAAATTTGGGAATGGGTGCTTAATATGGAATGGGCAGATGCGCGGTATTCTATGGTAATTCTCGTGAATATTACAACCTCGGATATATGTGGGGAAAAATGTATCATGATATCGCCCAATGGCAACAAATGCATAACGTACGGCTTCAAATCGAAAAATTTTAGTGCCTGCAAAAAATATTCCCGAAATCCACACTTTTCAAAAATTGCAAAGAACTGAGCCCCAGAAAATAAAGCCGTTTATGGTATTCAGAAATTTCGGATGTTTCATAATGATTTAAACTATATTTGCTTTTTAAATTAACTTCCTACTGCGTGAAGCAAGACTCGCAGTAGGAAGGAAGATGAAGGAATACCTGAAGGGTATGCAGCTTGCGTCTGACAAAGAGGCCACTGATGCAGTGCGCCATTGGTGTCATCCAACAACCACCCGCATTCTTCTACAATGGCATGCAGAAACTAATGCACGGTAGCAGAAGCGCATCGCCGCCGGTGGGGCTATTTCAAAATTTGATATGTTCCCGGGAAAGAGGAGATTCCAAACTTTTGTTTGAACATAACATTTTTCAATTCCCTCACTGAATAAAAAAGTCTTAGCGAAGAGGGCAAGACCTATTCAACACCCCCCGTAATTCACAAACGAGAAAGGGCACCAGGTCATGGCCCCCGAGATTCTTGGCGCGCAAAGCTCTCCTCCGGCCCTTCGAAATGCTTGTGTGCCCAGCAGGAGGAATGTACGAGCCGCAAGCTCCTTTAGCGCAAAGGTTAAACGTGTGCATGCGAAGTGGAGCTCATATTTTCGTTAACACTCTGAAGGCTGAAGCAAATTACTGCTTTGAGACGTGATTCAAGTGCCGCTCAGCTCAGCTCGCTGCAAGAGAATAATGAGCATGAGATATAATTTGCTCGGTCTCACAAAAAAAAAAAAAAATGGTATTTTTGGGTCAGAAATTTTATTGGTGCATTATTGACTCGGCTCTATTTTTTTACCAAAATGATTGGATGTGCAGTTCATCTGAAAACAATCGGGCGTGCATTTATTCTACATCTTTTTTGGTTTTAAAAAGGCAACACTCTGATAACAACCTACCGCTTCCTTGAAAAGAGTAATGTGTGTTGTGGTGAGAAGCAACGAACATGATCCGGGCAAATGAGCACATATATACCATTATATCCGAGCAGCTAGTCAAACAAGCCCGATGACAATGATTCACGGCTCCGAACCTAGCGCCACTGCGCAACAAAAACAGTCGCGAGCCATTTTTTTTAATGTCCGTATTTTTTGGTAAGTGGAGCTTTGCACGCCAAGAATCTCGGAGGAGGCCGTGACCGGGGGAAGGGAGTAGTGCACCCACCTCCTGGCAGATGGCGTTGATGTCGGCGCCAGAGATCTTGTCTGGCCGGGCGACGTAGTCCCTCGAGGTCGAGCTCGTCGCTCAGGTTCATCTGGCCCGTGATGGTGGAGAAGATGAGGCGCTTCTGGCGCCTGTCCGGCATTGGGAACTCTATCTTGCGGTCCAGGCGTCCCGGGCGCAGCAGGGCGGGGTCCAGCGTGTCCGCTCGGTTGGTGGCCATTATCACCTGAACACGCACGCGCACTAGCTTAGGAGTGGCTCACAGCCAAAAAGGAAAACCAACGGCTGCAAGTAAGCTCCATGCAGCACGTGGCAATCACTCAGGCTACCGAAAGTTGCTCACCCGCTCTTCAGCTTACCATTAACTTTTGACCAAAATTGAAGTTAAGACACACCTTTTAGCACTGCCTCAAAAGCTTAGATACCAGAGTGAACTCTTGTTGCACTGCTGCGCATCAATAGAAAATAAATTAACCGAAGCGCTTGTTTCCTTGGTAAGTGTAAAGAAAGTTTGGAGCAACAACAGCATAGAAAACAAAGGTGCTTCCCACTCTTCATTGTCAGATAACCCGCTAGCCTATTTTCTACCCCTTTACCAAGCACCAGTCAGCAGCTTCACAACTGAACAGAACCTGAGGAACATCATAGGGTGAGAAGAACAACAACAGACTAAAAAAGTACAGCACAACTTGCTTCAAAGATGCTTGGTGCTTGGGAGGCTAGCTGTCCTGGTCCCCACCCCCTCCTCTGCTTTCATAGAAATGCATTTCATCTGTTTTATGCACAATAAGAAAAAAGGAGTGGCTTCAGGAGCCGGAGGAGAATGAAAAGTGCTTCAATGAAGCAGTGGCATCAGCACTTTCTTCGAAGAATCTTTAGAACCTGAGATTTCCCCAAATTTAGAGCTGAGCAAACCAGGGCATAAACTGTGACAATGCCTGGATCTGTTTTGCATATTCCCGAAGTTATTACACTGACTCGCTTTGCAGCCAGGCTCAACACTACAAACAGCTGCAACAAACAGCTCACATGCCCCAGAAAGGAAATCTTTCCGAACAATACTCTAAACCAGGGATCTCCAAACCCCGGCCCGCCGGCAAGTCTTTTGACTAGCCCATGGCTGGCCGCGGTGCTTCAATGAGGCCCGGCCCGCTGACCGCATCCACCAGACCCGTTGCCACCATGGCAAAAACATGCACGCCTAATAAAACGGTGCCGTGACACACTCCAAATGCGCAAAAGAAGATACCAGAAAGAATGGAAAAAACTGAATCCTAACGGGGCTCTCTCACCATAACTGAATGCTGTCATCATCATTTCAGTCCCTGGCTTTAAGTATATGGCACTATGCTAGAATTCCTTAGTGTTCTTATGTACATTGTGTCCGTTTTAGTTTTAATGCGAATAGCATTCTTTGGATACTTCACGCACTTTTCGTCTATGTATCTATCTATCTATCTATCTATCTGGCTATCTAACCTCTTACGCCGCGGGTCGATAAATAAATAATAAAAAGACCGGCGCCGGCTGGGATTCGAACCGTTGACCCTTTGATCAGCAGGCAGACGCGCTAACCACAGAGCTATGAAGGCAGTCATTCAACGCACTCTAAAAGGTTGTTTATATCTTTACCATAGGACGCGCTTTACAGCGCTGTCACAGCTACCGGTGCACGCGCGTTCCATGCACGAGGGCTCATTCCGCTCTCGTGAGGCTGAGCACGGCCGCTAGCTCACCCTCTCCCGCGCTCGGGAGAGGGTGATGTAGCGGCCGTGCTCAGCCTCACGAGAGCGGAATGAGCCCTCGTGCATGGAACGCGCGCGCACCGGTAGCTGTGACAGCGCTGTAAAGCGCGTCCTATGGTAAAGATATAAACAACCGTTTAGAGTACCGTTGGTTGAGACTAGCTGAGACGCCAGAAAGTCTGGTCGGTACCATTTTGAGTGTTTGTGCGTATGGCGCGTGCTTTGCTCGCCTTCCTAAGTGACACAAACGCACGTGCTGGGCTGCGGAGATCGTGCGCAGGGCTATGAAAGTGTCAACAAATTTAGAATCGCCTCAAGAGTGGGCTGGCGTATCTAGAGTGTGCCGGCCACCTGACGAACGCGCATAACTCCGCACCGTTTGATGCTATTCGCATTAACGTAGATAATCATTCCCAAAGGATGGGTTCTGCTGATTTTATCATTCTCATTAGTTTTTGCACTGCGCAAATGTGCCGAAGTATCCATGTACCTTCATTTATGCCTGGCGGGTTCTCATGGTCGCAATTGGTGTGTAAAGTCATAATTAGCTAAATATTAAATTTCATATTTAAATATATGCTTTCAACCAACTTTGGGTTATTTTAATATTTACGAAGTGTCTAGCGTTACGTCCGACGTAACTCCAAGTTACGTCCGAATCTCCGCCTTCCCTAGGTTCACGGGGGAGAGAGGAGGGCGGGGGGAGGAGGAGTTAGGTATACGCGTTTCCAGTGCTCCGTCCGGACGTAACGCTAGCCACAGCGTAATATTTACTCTAACATTCATTTTTGTGCTTAAATTCTTACCTAGGTTTATTCATGCGGTCTCTCTTTGTTTATAATTAGTAATTACAGTAATCCCTATAACAAAATCAACGGGACAGCAAAAGAGTTCATATAAGCAATAATTCGATCAAAGCAAAAGAGTCAAAAAATCATGAGCCATTCCACTCTGCGAAGTTGGATGACCAGCGAAGCTGTTTAGCACACAACACAGACCCGCCCCAAGGAGCCAGAGAAATCTAGACACGCACGGCGGGACCGTTGCCTCGGGAGAGCGGAAGGAAAGGAACCTAGGCACACAAGAGCTTGGAACGATGACAAAGAGAGGGCGGTGCAAGCGTAGACATGGCTGACGTGGGTCGCACAGCGTGCAAATCTTTGAGAAACCTTTTTCTTATCTACCTGAGAGTCTACTGATCTTGAAAATGGTGCCTATTGATAGCTAGTAATCTACTGAATAGACCTACTGCTAAGTTACCCGAGCATCAAGGAGAATGCAGGGAATGGTGTTCCATGCGCCGCACGTACCGGCGTCTGCAGCAGTAACTGTTGTAAAGCAGAAGACTAAAACAAATGGAATCTTGCACGCGCGAGTCGTCAACGCTTTATTTTGGTTATTTACTTCGAATCTTTTATTAGGGAAGGCGTGCGCGTGCGGCGGTACGAGCTTAGAGATTTTGGTCACACACACGAAAATTCCACGGAACCCTAGACATAAACAGCTTCGCTGTAAAAAAACAGTGCCAGCAGCCTTGAAGGTGGACGGGAACACTGCAGAACACTCTGACCATATATTTAATCAAACAAACCTTGGTTATGAACATCCCGCGGCAGCTTTACCGAGTAAAAAGATAATTTAGTGGAGTTTGCTGATAATTTCATCCAGGCATCAGTTCTCTTCAAACTGCACCAGGCATAGAAAGAACAATCTCACCGCCGCTACATTCCACTTTGTTTCGAAGTAGCCATAGAATGTTTTTCGTCTCCGCAGTCGTCGGAGTTTCCCGAGGTATCTCTCCGACGTCGCTTCGTGTTTACCCTGGTTGCACGCAAGGTCTAAAATCGCAGCATCCGTGGTAGGAGCAACAACAGGAACGTTCGCATCGACAAGCACAAACAAGTCAGTTATCCTCGGTGGCTTTGCCAACATGTTTTCACACATTCCTGTAGAGATGCAGCTCTGGGAATCGTGCGCCAGCTCGGGAAGCACGCTCGCAAGAGAAATCCGACGGTCGCAAAGCAGTTGACGATCTTTGAACTTCAGGTTGCAAGCGCGCTTTTTCTTGCACGAGAAACTTCTTCCTCTGCAAAATGGTGAACAGTGTCGAACAGCCGATGCCGGAATGTCGAATTCTTTGGCGATTTCGGACTTGGGCCGGCCACTCTTTTCAACCTCGCAAATCTAAGCGACTTTCCATAAACGCTCCCAATCTCCTATACGACCCACGTGCGCGTGTACTACGCCGCAGGCGTGCGCGTCGGGGGCTCCCGAAGGGATGATTTTCTCTGGGTTCCATCGCTCCCTTGACCTGATTCCGACAAGAGTCGGCAGTGTCGGCCGCAGGCGCCGTGAGTAGCGTCAGAACGTGGACGCTGCTCCCACTGCTCCCTGCCAAGACCGCTCCTGCTTGCGTCCCCGCATCAGCGCTCTGCTCTCTGTCACCCGTTTACTCTGTTTTCTTGCCTGCTGTTTTCCCAGTTTGCCGTTTGCCTCGGTAGAGGAGGAGGAGGGACCGCAAGGGGCTCCGCTCGCCCCTGTAAAGCTTTGCATGCTTTCGGCACTGCGGCCTTCGTAATAAGCGTGGTCAGCCGCCGATACACTTAGAATAATCCGGTTAAAAATGCGTGCATTTTGGTCGGGACCACGTTGAACTTTGATAAAAGCGATAATTCGAAAAAGCGATTTCGTTATAACGAGCGATTGCTGTACTCTTTCTCTTCCTGGTCCTCGAGACTGCAACAGACGCCTAATCCGACCCTGTAGCCAGAACGTTTGAAGACCCCTGCTCTAAACTCACCCAGCATTGCTTTCTCTGATGGCTGTGGAGCTTACCTTGACATTCGTGGTCTGGTCAAAGCCATCCATCTGGTTGAGCAACTCTAGCAAAATCCTCTGCACCTCTCTGTCCGCTGCAAGGGTTCGGAAAGAACATGCGTGATTTTAACTATATATAAACTTATTAACATATTTAACTAAAACATAAAACCACAACACAGATTTAAATAAACAACAAACATATTAACTCTTTCCTGACTGCGCCCATAGGCCATTAATCACGGGTAATTGATGGTTTCCTAGCGCCGTCAAGAAATTAAATTTAATGCGGAGAATTATGTTCTACGATCTCGCGGATTGTACAGCCGAAGAACTGCAGTTTCAGTTTCACCGTAGGTTTGAGCTTGATCACAAGCTGGTGTGCTGTCAAAAATAGTCCTGGGAACGGTCGTTGCCCTCGTCTAGCATGGATAACTGCTTGCATCAGTCTCCGTAACAAAGATGGCATTATTTACATAAATCAACTGTATTCTGGCCTATCTTTTAGACGTCAAGAGCTCTGGGGACACTTTAAATGATGTTATAGGCATCACTTAACAGATGGTTGTTGCTAAGCGTCCCTATAATTTCCAATGCCGTCCTGAGCCGGCGTGCACGTTTTATGTTCTCAACAAGGTGGACAAAAATGCTAAATTTGAAGGAACTGGAATCAAGGCCTGACAAAACCAATGTAGAACACAAAGGAAGCATTCTGCTGGGGATGTGAGGTGTACTATCTGTTTCACCAATATAAGCATTCCTTCGTTGAAAAGCACACGTGTTACGGAGGCTAACTCTCCGACGAATCGAAAAAATAAAACAGACAATGTCAGTTAGAGTACACTAACTTTGAGAAGTAATAGCAATTGGTGTGGGGCACATTTGCGTATATTCAGAATTTTTAATTTTTTTTGTTTGTTGTTTAATTTGACAAAGCTGTAAAAGTTCCGGCATTTATACGCCTTCTGCACGTACGTTGTATTTTCAAAAAATTGCATCTTAAAATCTTTTCTTCACATTATACAGTAATACCTCGTCAACTCGAACACGGCTATCTCGAAATAGTGGTTAAGTCGTAAAATTTCCTTGTCACGGAGAGAGCTCCCATAGGCACAATGCATTTTGTCCTTGCTTATCTTGAAAGGTTTTCATGACGGACTTCGGATATCTCAAAAACTCGTCAACGAAAATCGCAAAAAAATACACAATAAACAACAAAAACTGCCACAAAGAAAAAAAAAAAATGTGCGCAGCGCGCAAAAAAAAGGCAGAAAAACGCGCATAGGAAAAAAAGACGCGAAAGTGCAAGAAAACAATAAAAAATAACCGCGGGTGCGGTGTACGGAGACGCCGAAAAATGTGCGACTCAAAAACGTTGTTTTCTTTTTTCTTCATTTTGTTTATTGTTTGTTTTGTTTTACGATTTCCATTTGGACAAGCTAATCGCTCGCAATCCAGGATGCCTGGCGTTCGGTGCCCCCTTTCTCTTGAGCGTTTTGTTCCGCTCTGTCTTTCGTTTTCTCTTTGCTCCTGGGTTCTTCTGTTTCCCTTCCCAGTCCGGTCGTGGGTCGTCGTGAGTCTCGTGTTTTTCAGAGGTGTCTGGTTCGCTTCGAGTGTTGCTGCTCTTGGTTGCTTCTCCATCATTTTTTACGGGTGTTTCGATCATCTTGCGGCGCCACACGAGCAAGAGTGAAGTGTTCAATTCGGTCATCGGTTGTGAATTCTTTGATGTTGTTAGCGCGTGACTCGATTGACCATGACGATGGCGGAGCCCAAACAGTGCAAATCACTGACGCTTGAGAGCAAAGTTGCTCTCATCAGAGAAGTTGATGTTGCCGCGATTGTTAGAATTTTTGTTTAGAACATCACGCGATCAGAGGTAAACAAATTCCGGTACTTTGCTTATCTCGAAATTTCGGTTATCTCGAATTTTTTCACAGTTTTTATGACTTCGAGTTAACGAGGTATTACTGTACTAACCTCTATTCCTTTTGAAAGAACAACTAATTGGCCATTTATTTATATGTATTATTTCTGCATACACAAATTAGTTAAGAAAATAAAAGCGGTTGCATGGATCCTTTGAAAATTGCTGCTTTGCCTGTGGTCAGGAAAGAGTTAACTAAAACCAACCTCTAAGTACCAAATTTCCATTGGTATGCAGAAAACAATATCTTTGAAAAATAGTCCATCTTAGGCTGATATTCGATTTGGCTGGGAACTTCGAACTGAGGGAATGTCACTTTGAACTGAAGTGGACTCAATGAAGAAAGCGTAAGTGGGGACCAATGCATACAAAAATGCTCCCAAGGAATGTTGCGAGCAGAATTACAAAAAACTTTAGAGGTCACAAGTTAGTGCTGGCTTTGAGCCAGAGCACCACGGCCTAGGGTGTCTAGAAAGTGTTCGATACCCCGGCAAAGAACATCGTACTATTTTTATGAAGGCAAAGAGCATCCAACAGGTAGGCATGATTGTAATATTGCACTCATGGAGATGGCGAAGGAGGCATCACACATTATTCCCAAGCTCATCTAGATGACCTTCCAGGCTTGTCCCGATAAGGTGCTAAGATGCGTGAGACACACAGGATAACTGGTTTCGAGCTAACTCTACCAAGTGAAACTGTGGGCCAGACGAAGAATGCTGAAAGTCACAGCTTGGTCAAGCCAGCTGGTCATCTACTCTTTCAATCTTTCTGCACATCTCCGGGTTCAAGACACATACATACACGGGATGTTTCTTGCTAGCTTTACAAATTTGTTTAAAAAAGTCTGTGAAAGCTGCACTATTACAGTCTGTACAGGTGCGGTATACGGCCAGGAGGACATAATATAGAGGGCTAATTGCCATAATAAGCTGGATAATTAACAAAATCAGTTCATGAATTTTTGAATCAAGGAAAATAAACATATGATTCCAATTAGAAACTTACAGAGTGTTATTGAAAAGCACAAAATCCACAAATTTACGAAAGACTTGGAGCATCTGGGAAGTGCAGTGGAGTGCTGAAATTACCACCTGTGCAAGGCTTGGGATGTGAAAACACAGATGATATCACCACCATGTGCTTATCCTTATCATCTGCATTTTTGCATTGCCAGCCTTGAGCTTGTTGCATGAGTGATAACCTTAAGAGAATCACCGCGCTTTCCACACACTCCAAATCTTACTAAAATTGATTGATTTCGTGGTTTTCGACGATACTCAGCAAGTTTATAATTGGAACCATACGTTTATTTTCACTAATTGAAAAGGTAATAAACAGATTTTAGTTCATTCTCCGACTTATTTTGACGATTAGCCACCTATGTTATGTCCCCCTGCATGTACAACTCACCTGCACAGACCACAGTTGTGTAGCTTTCACGCTTTTCTTAAAAACAATCTGTAAAGCCTAAAAAAAACACCCTGTAAAATGAATCCCAAAAATAAGTGATTGTGTGGAGAGTCACATACTTCGCCTGACAAATAGAGAACTACGCTCGCACCTTAGTTACAAGCTACAGCCCAGTCGCCAACATACAAGATTTGTTTTGCACGTGTCAAAGCGGCACAATCTTCACGCCCTTCTGCAATCTGCTAAGTGTTGCCTGGCCAAGGTAAGCATGCGGACAGGTTCTCGGGCGCTGACCTCCAGTCTGGGCGTCAAAGCGCTTGGTGGCGATGGCGTCGATCTCGTCGATGAAGATGATGGCCGGGGCATTTTCCCTGGCCAGTCGGAAGACGTCCCGCACCATGCGGGGGCCTTCGCCCAGGTACTTCTGCACAAACTCGCTCCCCACCACTCGGATGAAGGCCGCTGGAAGGAAAGAAGACACGCTGGGATCGCCATCGCCAAGCCCTAGTATAAACTTGAAGCTTCGCGTCGATTCTTTTACAAATTCGTTTTTACAGCGGAGCTGTTAAGGGCTAGTTTCCCCAGTATCGTGTCCGCCAGCAAACAAATAATGACACCAAAACTCTGGACAGCTACCGCCATCTATGAGCGATGGCGGCAACCTTTCCACCTTTTCCACTCTGGCTTGCACGACTTGCGGCCGGCCATTCTTCATTCCCACCATAGTACAGCTTCGCTGGTCTTCCTTTTTCACCAGAGTGGAAAGGCTGAAAGTTTTTCCTCGAGCCATGTCGGATTGGAAAACTAATCTCCCATCTCCCACTAATTCCGCAGAAGCGAGCTCAGCGGGTGTTGCTTTCTGCATTACATTGGTGCTCGGTAAGAAGCGCACTTAACGGAGATAACCCGCTGCGATTAGCACTTGGAAAAGTATGAATATCGCAATCTTGTGCTTGGAAGAAAAGCATACATTCGAAGTGGGGTGGTGCACGCATGCCGGCTGTATTTGGGAATAAATGAAAATTTTGTGAATGTGTATATCTACATTGTAGTAAAAGTTGCAAAATTGAACTAACTGTTATGCAAAAGTATACTATGTTAGGCAGAGATGCCCTTACAACCTGCGTTGAATATGTGCAATTATTTCTTTTTTAACTCGAGATTAAAGAAGGAATATTTTATTTAGCAAAGATTTGTAAATTCACTCAATTGGGTATAGTTGGCCATCTCTATAGGATTCATTTTATGTCAAATCCGTTGTTTACTTGCCATCCCAAGACATCAGACCTTATGAAGACACAGTTAAAAAATATAGATAAACTTAGCTTATAAATGAACAGGTGGAACAACCTTCACAAGTTTAGCTGGGTTTTCGTCTAAGCATTACGCAATGGTAGTGAAAGGCGTGGAAAAACTATTAAAACTATTCGATATTCGAACCGAAAGTATTCGGCCAAAACCAGCATTCGCTTCGAATTCACTTCGGACTCAAAATCCACTAGGTATTTGCACAAGACTACAAATTTGACTATTTTTATGCTTGATTTGAGAATTACCTGTTTGTCACTGTGCATTATATACAATCAAATTACTGGGTGTTTGTTTTGACCTGGAAGAGCAAAACGGCAAGAACACTAGCAGGTGAAGAGGATCAGTGAAGATATGACAAGACTGATTTTGTCCAAGCACCGAGTTATGGGCTGCAGGATAGGAAATGCAGAGGAAACTATCTCAGCAGTTGTAGCCAATCGGGCACTTCTAATAAACCAACCCCTAGAAAACTCTATGCAAAAATACCTAACAATCCCAGCTTACAATGAAAAGCTACTATTGCAGACAATATGAGCAGCAACAGTCCTTCCTTCTTTTTTGGCATACCCACCAGTTTGTAACACATGTGACAAGTCAAGAGATAATGGAAAGTGGTGGGGTTCGCAGATGCAGTAAAAGACTGATTGGGTGATGCCGCTCATGTTGTCCATGGGAACACTTTCTCATGTTGGTTCTTTTTCCTTCAAATTTATAGATCCTTTTTCATTAAAATCTAGGTATTACTGCAATTAGATTTGAAGTGTTGGTTCTTGCACAGTTTTCTTCAAGCAGTTCTTCACATTCCAACGGTATTAAAGAAATGCCAAAGCAGTTCGGGAGCCTATACTTCATGCCTCCGACTTCCTCGGACAACGCATACGATGCCCAGAGAGGGTCATCCCGGACCGACCCACCTGTGGTGTGGTGTGCGACGGCCTTGGCCAGCATGGTCTTGCCACAGCCGGGAGGTCCGTACATCAGCACCCCCCGAGGGGGTCGATGCCAATCTGCTTGTACAGCTCGAAGTGGGTCAGCGGAAGCTCCACTGCCTCTCGGATCTCCTGCTTCTGAATGTCCAAGCCTCCGATGTCCGCATACTTGATGTCGGGCTTCTCGTCTGAAACGAATCGTCCGCGGTGTGTCGCGCGGGTGTGACCACAACTGTACTCGATCAGGGGCTCAAAGTTGGACACCCGGCGAGAAAGTCAGCGAGATTTCTGACCAACGCGATTGGCCAGCGTTATGCTCGACCTTGGCGCTGGCCAATTGCGGCAGTCAGAAATCTCGCCGGGTGTTCGACTTTGAGCCCCAGGGCAGTCATCACACTATCATGGTGAACATATCTGGCTTCTTTTTCCGAACCACATGGGTTTCCATGGGTATTTGTTTGTGTACAATATTTCTTTGTCTCCAGATATCATCTAAACACAACTTTCTTGTGCAACATCATGTTTTAAAGAGAAAAAAAAGCAGGATAAAAAAAAAAAGCTGGTGATAGTATGGACAGTGAGTAATAAAAAGGGAAGGTGGAATATTGTCATAGGCATTCTCCCTCCCCCACAACCCGAATAAGATGTTCCATGGAAAGGGTGATGCAGGTTATACTTCTGTACACATTGCAGTGCAATTAGCCCAAATGAGGAATGAACGTCCACACACGTCTAAATTGCTTAGTCGACCGTCCCCTAGAAAATTGAAGTTAAAATGTTCTTCATGAAAACGAGCTAAAATATTACTCACGGTCAATTTCACAGCAAATATTAATCAGCTATTGAGATTTCAAGCTTGAATAGACCATGTGGAATGCTTGAAGACTGCCCTTCCAAAGCCTGGATTATGGCGGAAAAGGATATCTTCACCATGGTCAGACATATTGTACAATGGCCGAGGAGAGAACTGGATTTAGAAAGGCCCGGACGTACAGTACTTGCGCATCCTCCTAGAATCCTTGGGTCTACTGAACATCTGCCGAGCTATTTACGCAATCACATGACAAATCATTCTGCCTTGAAATTACACTCGGCTAACTTACGAGCCAGTGCCAAGTATCACTGTAGTGTACCATGCAAGCTTATGCAACAAGCAAAAAAATTTGACAGCACTACTAAAAGTCTTGACACCCTTAAAGGAGCTGTGCAACTATTTTAACGTTGAAAGAATTGACATCTTCTATTTTTGACATTGTTTATCTAGTCACAAAGGACAGAAAACACACCTCCTTCCTTCAAAATGTTGCGATTCCGCCGCGTAATCGCGAGGCAAAAATTAGAATATTCCTCGACCTGCAGCCGCGAGCGGCGGCCATGAGAACCACGTGGCATGAGCGTCAATGGGGGTCTTGTAGAAAGATAGAAAGTTGCGCGAATACCTGCTCAATAAAAGGTAAGTTTTCTATAAATCTTGTTGTTCCAACATAAATATAAATGCGTAAAAAACCTGGTATCATCACAAAACTTTTATTATACGGAGTTTTCGTGGCGCCATCTATCCTCGGTCCACAAAACCGTCAGCTCTATCTGCTACCGCGAACAGCCGCCAGAAGCCGGAGGGGAAAGAAGGCAGTGCCGGACGGGGGTGGCCGTACCCAGATGAGACTTTCCTCCTTTCACCATATTGTTCGCGCTGTGCCAGCATGTGGTCACACGGTCGCGAGCGGATGAGTTCTTGCTGCTCACTGATGGCTCTGGAGAGAGAGCTTCACCGGAACCCCGCGCGACCCCCAATGACGTCACAGCACACGTGACTCGGAAGCTGGTGAAAGAGTTGAGAGGTGCCAAAAACCTCAATCTTCGTCCATTTTTAAAATAAAAACTAGGACATGCAGGTAAAACGGTCTATTGTTCTTTACTTCCGAAAGGTCGAGGCACCAACTCCCAAATTATTTAAGCAAAGCACTGAAATTGTTGCACAGCTCCTTTAACTGTGCGAAAAGAATCGGAGCAAGAGAGCTGCGAGGCATTTGTGTTACTACCGGAAAATACTGTGGAAGCGTCCACTTCGTACAAGCACCCACTTTCCCATACGTGGGAAAGTGGGCGCTTGCAGCGGCCACGAGACTGCCGGCAGCGATGAAGGGGATACAATGTGAAAATAAATGTTCTTTCTCTGATTCCGCTCACTCTGCCTTCAAAGCTCTTTATTGGCCACCATCTTGGTTTTTTTTTTTCGATTTGATCAAACAAGCACTTGTGTCTAGATTACAAAAATGTTCCAGAAGTTGGGACTCATAATGATGAAACAAACTACACCGACTTTACATAACACATATAACAATTTCATCGGACGTTTCGTCTCCCATACAGGAGACATCGTCAGTGAAGCCAAGAGTCAGGAATGAGAGAAACATTAACCAGAAATCCTACTTAAAGAGGTCCACGGACCGTTCCAGGCGAACAATATGTCTGGATTGGTTCAAGTATTCTTCCAACCTGCCCAAGACAGCAGATTTGTACAAGGTATGATTGAATGCATAAGGCATTTGTTCGTACCTTGTACGCCTTTCCAGTGAAAGCGGGGTGGGCGCTTGCCCAATATTTTACAATAGTGCTGCCCGCTGCACAAGCTCCACTGGCTTGTGCACTGACCTTCACTTTGCCTTTAAAAAAGTACAAAACCGAAATTAGGATTTTGCAAAATAAGGCCACAGAAGCGTTGAACGGGACACTACGAACTCTAAAACATCACTTATACATCGATATCTCAAATGGATGGCAGTATTTTTAAAAAAGAAGGGCTCTATCAAGCGAGGACTACGACATCATAATCTTCCTGGAACAGTTTAGAATGAGGGAAGCGGCCTCGCGTCTCTCCTCCTCACTTCGGTTCACCAGCTCGACGGGACGAAGCGAGGAGGAGGGAATGAAAATTGTGACGTCACATGTCTCGTCGGCCTCGTCGGCCGTGTTCAATCGCGCATTTCTTTTCCAAAAATTTGGCCATCCGTTAAAGACATTGCTGTATGAGTGGTGGGTTTTGCAGCGTCCCACCTATCGCTCCAGCCTTGTTTTGTGAGCTCGAAATTTCGGTTCAGCATGCCTTTAATGAGACAAGCTCAGATAGGACCCAGGTTACTGGTCTTATACCCTAGTTACACGGGCGCACTCAACTGCCATTGAGTCAACGACAGTTGACTCAATCGCGATCGGCCGGAGTTACACGGCGGCGCCAACTGTCATCGAGCCGCTAATGACAGTCGAGTTCAACTGAGCTCCCCTACCTCAGTTCAACTGAACGGACTTCCCTAACGGAGGTAAAATGGCGCTTGTTCGCGGGACTGCTGCCGCCGACCATCGTTTGCGAGGCACTTACTGTCTTGGAATGCAGGGGGAGGCGTCTAGAAAGAATCGTAGCAGCAAAATATCCGGGAAGGAATAGGTTTAGGCGCCCGAGCTGCCGCTAAAACGATCCCGGCTAGCCGGCAAGCCACCGAACGAGCGAAGATGGCGGCGGGACCGGCTGTATAAATGGACAAATAGTAAAGGGTGCACCCATCGTAGCGGGCGGTAGTTTGCGCCACCTATCCTAAAATATGCGCAACCTAACCCTGAATCTGCTTTGGTACTCGCGTAAACGCCGCTAAAAAGCAACAAGGTATGGAACATATTGTCCGATATACTTATAATAAATAAAAGGTGTGTCTCCGAGTAAATTACTTTACCAATTAAACTGATCACGTGGCACAAGAACTAGTTTCGTTTTAGCTTCAACTGGGTTCTAGAGAGCCGTGTAGCACCATCTCAGTTCAATTCAGTTCGATCACAGTTGGCGCCGATAACTGTGATTGAACTCAACGACAGTTCAAAGCGCCCATGTAACTAGGGTATTACACATTCTCAAGCAAGTTAGCAGTGGTACAACGGTGCCTCAAGCTCATCTCCGACCGGTGCGTCCTCAAAAGTGGTCCCTCAAATGCCGCCTGATGACGTCGTGTAAGCGTCATGCAGTTGCCTGCTGCAATACTGGCGATGGCACAGCAGCGGAGGTGGATGTGACAGACGCCCATTGCGCGGTAGGTCGCTCCGCAGACAGACACGGTCGACGGAAACCAAAAGAGACACGAGTCGGGACGCTGCAACGACCGCGACCCCTGCGTCCGCTAGCTCTTTTTGCCGGAACTTCTACGACCAACCGCCAGGATTGTAACGCAGCACCTCCTATGACACAATTTGTCTGTACTTTGGACTGCCTTCGACCGATGCGTGAGTGGGAGGGGACAATGAGTGCACCGGTCGGGGACGAGTTCCCTGCAGCGTGGTGGCACCTACCGGCACGCAGCATAGAGATGCTGCTGTCAGCCTCTGGGGGCAGCACGTCAACCAGGGCGTTGCTGTGCTTGTGCAGGGCCACGCTCGCGCTGGGCTTCAGCAACTCCCGGTCAATGGTAGACAGGATGCGCACGTAGTAGTTGGAACCTGCAACGGGCACCCTCGTTCGAAATTCCACGAGGAAGTACTTTGAAACGTTCTCCTAAGGGAAAAGTTTCCGCTTAGAGCACGCAACAAAAGCGGTCAACACCGCCATTTTAATCTACGACGCAACATTTTATCCTATAGTCGCCAACAAGATGGAAATGGTGGGGAGGAGCTTCGGTTGTCTCGCCTCTGGCGCGAGCTCCTTCCCTTCGATGACGCTTCGACATACTATCATGCACCTCGAGCGCACGTGCGAGCGGCCATAACATGTTTAGAGGTACGGGGCTTGGGCTGGAGACCGGGCGTTTGGAAGACATGCTCTGCCGGTCTATTTCTGTCAGTGACCATAGTTTACCAGGTGCTCTGTTACAGGGCCGGCATGCTTGAGGTCGGTCAAACATCCCGAGGTGCCCCCATTAAACACCCCAATTTAACGAAGTTCAGGAAAGTGTACGTAATTTTTCTGAAGTTACTAGAGCTTGCTCTTTCTTACGAGACTTGTTGCTCAAACAAACACAGTGAGCATGGCCAAACTGACCATTGGAAAATCCTTTCCGAACGGAAGACTAAGGGTTTGCTCGTAAACACAAAAGGGGGCAGAAATAGCCGATTCCTTCTAGCCACCACAAAGCGGTGGCAGGGATGGCACTTGCAGAGAGCACTGCAGTTTGGCACACAATTCAAATGCTGCTCCGATGGATTTTGATGGGCGCGATCAATCAAAACTGAGTGACTCGACGAGGGCGATCGGTTCGGGCCCTTGACCCACCCGTGGTGGATCCCACGATTCCCGTGTTGGGGTCAACGGCCTCCAGGAACTGCCCGATGACGAGGGGCACGCTCTGGATGCGCTTCACTTCCTCCTGGGCGTGCAGGTACTCCTTCTTGAGGTTGCGCTGCTCGTCCTTGATGTACTCCTCCTGGACCGCCAGGAACTCCAGCTGCCGCTCCAGCTTCTGCAACGGAGGAGGAACAACGCGCAAGCACTTGAACGGGCGTCGCTTGCACCGTGCACATGATATTTGGTAGCCAAACAGACACGAGACAGCCCAAGACTACCTATACTTTCGTGCCTGTTGTAAAAACAAGTACTGATAGTGGGAGAGCTTGTTAGACTTCTTAAGATGTTGACAGTCCAGAAACCACACTAGGAAAGCTGGCAGTCGCACAACGATCAAACAGTATATCTTTCATTTTGGGTCAGTGGCAATGAATGAAGCACCAGAGTTTTCCCGCAAACTAGCAAATAATGGTCAATGCCCTTTTGTGTGGTGTCGCAACCCATAAACTTGAAAAAAGAGACACAATCCAAGTGGATGGCCCTGTTTTCTGTTTGTGGCGTTAGGGGGCTCATCGGGCACATTATCTCGATTGAGCGATTAGCATGGCAGACTTACGATTGTTCAACCTCGCATCGATAAGTAGAGAAGCTTCAACAAGGTCACGGCAATGCCCGGCGACCGGTACTCGTCTAACAGCCACACTGCAAATCGCGAGGTACACATTTAAGTTGCGTGACTCGTGCCCACCTTATACTTGATATAAAGTCTTCGGCATCCTGATCGTCGGTGCCTGCTAGCTTCGGCTCCAGGTTCAGCACCTCCTCCTGCAAAACGCCGATTGTTAGAAATGCAATAAATGTTTGCACACCTGTACATCTATAAGGGGAGAGCGGAAGTCGCACAGTTGCCGACGTCTACCTTCGACGGCCCACCACTGATTGTATCTCTAATAAAAAAAACTTGAGAGCGATGTCACTCACCAACCAACACAAAGACTGAAAGTAAGTAATTGCCTCCATCCCGCATGTGAGTGGCACGATTTGGGTTCACTTTCGGCATTAAAGGGTAACTCAGCTCAATACCAAAGATTTCAAGATAATCAGTGATTTCCCATTAAAAAGCACTAGCAAAAAACACTACGTCATTTGCTTCACGAAAATTTTTATATATATTCTTAAATCTAATTTTAAACACAAGCAGGAATCAAAACCAAAACTTTGGCTCCGTCCAGCAACATTGGCCTCGGGCCGCCAAAAACATGGCTATCACGTGGTACGAGATGTCACATGATTCTCTATGCAATGACGGGCGGGATTGGGGTGGCGTATGCCTGGCGCAAGTGTCAGCTGCACCACACTCTTCACCACGTTTTGGTGTCTACGACATTTGACGACGTCTACACAACTGCGGCATAAGTCTGCGCACATAGTGTCCGTATGTGAACAATACTCCGAGAGACAATAATCACAAATGGTGAGACGACGACGCGGTTGTGAGGCGGGAGACGGCGGTAATGGCGGGACGATGGCGAGTCGGCCGAATGGCTCCCAAGAAGCGCGCTGCGAAGGCGCGTTACGCCAATCACATGGACACCGCTGAGTACAGAGAGGAAAACGTTGCTGACGTCACCCGTTGCGCTCGCCCGGAGAAGTAAAAACAAGCAAAAAGGGGCAATAGGGATGACGTTTAGCTCAATGTTTGCAATGCCCACACCGTAGCTTTGACTGCACTGTTAGTTACGCGTCAATTCGCCCGCTGGAGTCAGCCAATTTCGGCAACTTGGCGAGTGGCAAAGTTTGTCGGACTGTTCAACCCTTTGCGGTCAGATACTCTGACCAACTTAATGGTCATTCCGGTCAGGAACTATTTTGGACGCATGGGCCCCGGAAAAGTAAAATTATTTCGGCGTACAAAGGTAACGTCTCACACTGAACGTAAGGAGAAGAAAGTCCAGGAGATTGTTTGACTACAAACTCTGGAACGATGTTTGTCATCACTACTTTCACTCAAGCCACAGAGGTCGCCTCTCCATCATCTGATGGAGGGATATAGTCGTCCTCTTCACCGAAATCGTCTTCACTTTCAGTTACATCAAGAAGAGAGTTACATAAAACGAGCGTGGCTGGAACGTGGCTATAACCATCGTGCCAGCGAAGTTGAAATTTGTGTGCTCCTCCGTTGTGCAAAAAAACATACAACATAGAACATGTCTTTTTTCTTTTATGACTAGTCCTGCCCTTAATGAGAAGAAACTCAAACCCTTTCAAGAGTGATGTGATTGAAGTAATTTCCAATAGATGGCGCCACCAATCCAGCAAAAAGAGTGAAGGAGCATATGTTTAAAAAGACGCGGAAACGCTTGTCGGGCGACGCCCGACTCCTGATTGGAAGCGCGTTTCTCCGATGTTGGGCCTGGCCCAACACATGACCGCAAACGGTTAAGAAACTTTTAGACAGAACTAGATCGTAATATTTGACATGTGGTCCTCCTGGGTGATACTGAAGGACTGCATTGTTTTTTCAAAGACAAAAAAGGAAGCGGATTTGCTCTTTAATGCCACGGTGCCTGAAACGCGTCTCCGGCTAGTCTGTTCACCACATCCTCGAACGTGGCCCCTCGATTTCTGCCACACGACGTCAAGCCAGTGTCGTACCGTTCCCTGCTACGACCCCGGTCCACGGAAACTTCGGCGGCTGCGAGTTGGGACGCCGCGACGAAGGCGACACTCAAGCTCGCTCATACTTTCTGCCGAAACTCCTAAGACCAACCGCCAGGATAGCGACATCCACCGGCATGACACTACGGCTTCTGCAACATCATTTGTTGCCACTTCGAGGCGGCTTTCAATGCGTCAACGGTATCGGACGCTAAACGCACTAATCAAAGACGCGGCACCATACACCGTAGTACAGCGACGTCTCGTTAATATGGACACCTCCGTTTCACCCGAGAAAGCGTCCGTAATGCGAGTAGTCCGTAATGGTGAGACAGAAATGCATGAGTTTACCCGGTTCGTCCCCGAAAATGTTGTACACATAGTGGGGCACCCGTATTAATGGGGTTTGTAGTATTAACGAGACGTGGCTAATGCTGAATTGGTTCGATGAAGTAAAAGGAAAAGCCAACCCAGGGTTGTGCTCTTGTGTCGTAAGGACACGAGCGGAGACCGCCAGCTGAAATCGAGATGAGGCATGGAGGGTTCATGCAGAAACCCATTGTGGGGCCTCCACTTCTGTTTTCACTGATCTCCTTCTGGCAGTCTCATCCCTCGTGCATACCATCGGAAACCTCAAGGTAAATGTACCAATATTAAAATATAAAAGTTCATTGTGCAATTAAATAAAAACATTGCAAATCTTTTTGTTTCCTTTTTTCAGGTTTATGTCATTGATTTTTTACAAATCAGCCTTTATGATGACATGTTTCTGGTACTGACTGTCTTATGAGACTTGGGTAAGGGTTACTGCACAGGCGAGCAGGTGGACCATCACAGTGAAAAGACCTTGAGAATAGGGACAAAAAGGGGACAAGACAACACTGTTTTGAGACTGTGTTCTCTTTTTCCCTTTTTTTATCCCTAATCTCAAGGATTTTTTTTTCTTTTAATGAAACTTGAGGGACCACTGCATTTCACACTGCCTATGGGATTCTCATTCTACTAGTTTCCAGATCGAAGCAAGTTCCAATAGTGCACAATATAAGTATGAGACGTTTCCAAGAGAAACGACTGGTGTATTTTTAACAAAAAAACCTCGTGTAGACCACTAACACGGGAAGGTTTATGCCGCAATGATGACAAAATAATATACTACTGCCGCAAAATATCAAAGCTAAAAGTTATCAAGTAGATTTAGTATTAATTCCTTGGTAAATCTGTTTGAAATCCACCAGTCCGTGCAAATTTCCACAAGTGTGAGACAATCACGGTTAAACTATAAAAAAATCTGTGTCAGCTTTGGTAGAAGATCTGCACCATATAATCAATATAAAGAAGAATTGTTGAATATTTTTTTGTTAGTTGACACGTAAATTTAGCCAACTACAAAACACAGAAGGCATCCGTCCAACACTTAGTTGCACACCAAGCTGAGTCAAGACTTGCTTTAGCAACTTCTATTTCTTCTACCCCTAGGCATCATCAATCTTGCTAGAGACAAAATACAAGTGCTTGCCTTTGCAACTACCAACAAAGCAATGCCACCCCAAAGCAAACACAGAAAGCGTAAGAAAGGAGCTCACGGCCCTTAAAACATGTAACAGAAACGAATGCAGCCTAGTTAAGTTGAAGGGTAAAACACAAAAAAAACAGAGATTAGAAAGCAAATGACTGGATCAGAAAATTCAGTCTGTGAGATTGATGTCTGTTTCTTCCATTAGCATTTGCATTGATGACACCTTTCATCGGCTAGATGTATTTTCCGCTCTATGCGGCTTTTTGTTTTTCAGCTTTTCAGATACTCGCTACACTAGTTGTAACTTTATACCGAGTTCAACCGAGACAAAACAGTTAAGACAGCTCCAGGGCACTCATTCGGTGTCTGACAGGATTTATCCAATTCTATCATACAAAGTTCCTTCACACAGAGATATTTTATGGACACATACATATATAACAGAAATGTTTAATAATTAATAATCTTTATTTTGGCCCAGGAGGATTGAGGTGTGCCAGAAAGGCCCGAGGCCTGTACCAGTTGGCCTAGTACGGTAAAGTAATTGTTTAACGTAATGGGTAGATTTCAAGATGGGTGAATCTCAAGAGTCTTCCAACTGCCCAGAAATTAATATTTTTCTAAACAAATTGTTAGTTTATGCAAATCGTTTTGTCTGGCAGGCAGGCGGGCTGGCAGGCGCACTCGCGTACGGGTTTTAACCTTTCTGCACAGCCGTGCACGCCACCCAGGATCAGATTTTTGTATGCACCGCGCAGTACAAGAAAGCGTACAGTACAATCCCCGCGTTTAAAGGTACAGAAATATCGCTAAGGAGTGAAACTTGAGGGAAATTTGCGAGGCGGTAGCGCGATAAACAAATTAACAGAACTTCTCTGCGGCACGGTGGAGAATACAGTTCTGCAACGAAATAGTTACACTCGATTTCCAACCGAATCTTGCGTTGTCACGGTGGGCTCCCTGTCCCGTCAAAACCGGCTTTCGCGGTGACGCTACAGAATTCAGCCTATGGTCGAAAGTCCCATCAATGAAAGCAAATATGTATTCTCTTCTTAAGCAGCATTGTTTCATGGTCATACCCAATCTCTAAAAGTACAAACAAGAATAAAGAATTACCTTTTCAGGCAGAATGATTCCGATCTCCTCCATCTCGCCGCTGGTTGGATTGGATGTGGATATGGATTTAAAGTAATATGTAATTATTTATTTATGTTGGCTTTCTTTGGCATCTGTTCCATCTATGCCTCTTGCGGTTGCGAGACATTTAACCAGATTATAAATTTTCTATTCTTTTATAAAATATACATGTGCAAAATTATTGTATAATAAAATATCGTTATATTTCTTAAGTACGTTGGTTCTAATTGTAGCTATCCAATCCATGCCAATCCAAGTAGTGAGCGGCAGAAGGGCGCGTACACAGAACACTTCACGACAGAGTACGTACAGAGTTACTTCAATTTCGGAGCACCACACTCGTGCTATTCCTAGTGTTTGTCAAAGGATGGAAGAAGAAGCAAGGGATCACTCCTACTCATTTGCTTTAGGTAACTTTGCTGCGATATATTTCATTTTTGCTTTTAGGCAGTCATACGAAATCGGTCTGAGAGCAGTCGAGTTGTCCGAGTATGCCGGAGTTGCCGGATATTCACAAAAGACCGAAACTTCCAAACCTCAATTCAGTGCTGCCTGCCATAAGTGTGAAGAGTAATCCCTGCATGCAACAGTGGCGTCGAAAATATAAGGAGAAAAAGGAGGGGGAGGGGGGGGGGGGGTCCCACTCCACTTACCTTCCTCGTCCCGACGCCATGGCATGCAACTTGCAAATGTTGCATACTCCTAGAAAAAATGAGGCACCGGCACCACCAACTAAATTGACTGATCTGACAACAGTGCCAGTATGTGAGTCTTATGGACGCACGCCACATTTCACAGGTACTGTCATGTGACATACTGGCTGGTAGATCTGGCTGGGTCTCGCTCAAAACATCTTTCGTGGACATATTTTTATGGACACACGTTTTATCAACACTGTGACGTTTCGGGGAAACTTGTTTCGTCGACAAGATATATATATGTATATATATGTTTACCCAAGTGTTGGGCTTCCTCCCCTCTTTCCCCCGTAAGCCAGGCAAGACTCATAAAGTTTGTTGCAAAAACAGCACACCCACAATACATACCTACAGCAACTAGCAACAAAAACCACCAGACACCCCAAACTCTTATGGGCCTACTTTCACCACCAATGCAAAATGTCCCAATCCCTGTCTTCACTCATAACGGCATACCCTACTCCAAACCCGAAGACATAGTCAAACTCTTCTCCCACCACTTCTCTCTGGCCCCAACGTTAGTCAACCCTACAGCATCCGACCCCTGACCCATTCAGCCTGAGATTCCCCCATGCCAGACCAAAGAAGACATTCCTCCATAGTCATCCTCCCCAGCAAAATGTATGAAGCCCTCGCCTCGTCAATCCCTCCCAATGCCCTGGACCTGATGGTCTTCATCCTGCGCTACTCAAAGCCTGTGCTGGTCGGATCTCTCCTGTGCTCACTCGACTCTTCAATGATTTCCTCTTCCACAGCTCCGTACCCAAGTCCTTGAAAGTCGCCTCAGTAGCGCTTCTCCACAAGGGGCATGGCGCCCTCAAGTCAGAGCCGGATTAAGGCATTTTGGGGGCCTGGGCTAGGGCAGCTTCAGGGGCCCTAACGATGATGATGATGGCGACGATGATGATAATGATGTCTGGTTAAGGCAATGAACCTGGAAAATACCACAGTTTCCTTTATTTTTTAATCAATAAAACATAGCCTCAAAATACAAAAAAAAAATTACCATTCCTGTTTGGTTTCAACTAGGGAGCACTCCGGCAAGACCACCGCGGAGGCGTGCATGCAGCTTTGTTCCCTTCCCCAGCAGCGTTGAAGGCCGCACTTTCAAAGTATAAGCGCTGCTCAAAAACACGTGTTTGCGCGCACGAGACACGAGCCCAAGTAGGGTGAAGGGGAGGTGTTTATAAAATTTCCCTTCCTGACAAAAAAAAAAAAAAAAAAGAGGAGCGAAAAACCCCAGATTGTGGGGCCCCTCGCGTGTTTTCTTCATTTGCTCGAAGCCGCTTTCAAAGAAAGCAGACAAGCACCCTAAGGGGCCGGTCACCCACCCAAAGGGCCGGCTTTGTACAGGGATAGGAGTGTGCTACGCGAAGTGCGCATTTGGCCTCGCTGACATCGCCATTATCTTTGTATATCCCTCTTCTCGAATGCTGCGGCAAAGCAACATTGCTTTCCAAAATATTTTTAGGTTTTCGTGTTTTTTTCTACGAGCTGCGCATGGGGGCTTCCAGAGAGTCGGGGGCCCTGGGCTGCAGCCCCCTTAGCCCGTACCTTAATCCGGCCCTGCCCCAAGTCCGACATCTGCTCTTACCGATCAATCTCTTCAACCTCCATCGTATGCCGGACAATGGAAAGAGTAATTAATAAACGTCTCCTGGCCCACCTAGAGCTCTCAAACCTCCTCAGCCCCCATCAGTACGGATTTCGCTGAGGCAAAAGCTGTAGAACCGGCCCTCGCGACTGTCACTCTTACACTGAGTGGCAGTCTCGACGACCGAATCTCATGCGAAATCGTTCAACTTGATTTCAAGGCCTTCGACAGCATCGACCACGACTTGCTCCTGCCCAAGCTGCAAAAGATGGGAATCACCGGCCCCCTCTACGCCTGGCTAAAAAACTTTGTCACAGGGTGTAGCCAATACATTGCGCATCAAAATGCTCACTCCTCCACAATTCCTGTTTGCTGTGGAGTTCCCCAAGGCAGCATACTCGGACCAACCCTATTCAATATCTTCATCAACGATGTCACATCATCCCTTCTTTGCACCCCACTTCTGTATACCGCCGACCCGACCCTCATCAACCCAGCCGCATCTCCTTCAGACTATTCATGCCTCCAAGCTGACTTAGACAGCATTCATCTTTGTTCCCTAACCAACAAACTCCCTTTAAATCTATCCAAGTGTGTCTCAATGCACATTACCAGTTTGCCAGACAGCCCTGTTCCTCAATGGCGCCGAAATCCCAAGAGCGACGCACATCCGCCTCTTAGGCATCACAACCGACCACCATCTTGATTTTCGCCGCCACATCCAGGACGTTGTCTCCAAGGCAAGACGACTTCTTGTCTTCGTCGTTCATTTCTCGAGAGGAGCCTGCTTCAGTGTCGCATGATCGCTGTTTACAGCCCTGGTTTTTCCCATCTTGGAGTACTGCAGTTCAGTCTGGGACCCATCGTCAGAGCAACTCGTTGCCTCACTTGAGTCAGTGCAACGTCGTGCCGTCTACCATATCGTAAGACGCCAGCTCGGGCAATCAACACCACCCTACCAGGAGCTGCGCACCATTGCGCTCCTCCGACCGGTTGGCTGGGGCCAGCTTCAACTGTGACATCAAGTTGCGACAGCACGCCTCCTGGCTACTCTCTGCCTACAGAGCTCCACGCTTCCCTTCGCTTCCTCTTTTGCGGCGCACTTGTTCCGGCGGCCTACAGCCCCTGTTAACCCGCACCCTCCACCATTCCCCCTCTTTTGGCCCCCGCGCAGTACAACTCTGGAGGTCCCTTCCCACGTCGATCACCAACCCAGCACCAAATGACCAGACCTCCATACGCACGTTGACCAAAAACGTTGCAACTTACCTGCGGAACAATTGAGTGCGTGACTCATGTAACATTTTTGTAACCGGTGCCCCTCCCCTCCTTCCGCCGCCCCCCCCCTTGCTTTGTATATTTAACTTTCTTTCCCTCTTTGCTTAAGAGGCACTGTAAACCTTTCGGTATGGGTGTAATGCCTGATCACAGTGACCTAACTCTCCCTAGTTAAGAAACAAACAAATGTTGCAAGGTGTGTCAATGAAACAAATGCAGAAAGCCCTTCAATGAAACGTCGCATGTCGACGAAACGATCTGTCGATGTAGGGTTGTTGGATGAACTGATTGCCAACAATCTGGCTTGTGTGAAGCCATATCTAGCTAACTTCTTAATAATGCAAACTACCTGCTGCAGTTCTGTGTTGACTTGTCACGAGCAAGCTAAGCATTCTAGCTGACTAATTAGAAAGAAGTGAAATTAATGTCAAGTAGTTGCTTGAATTTTAGTAATGTCACAAGGCAGTTTCGCATGCCATGCTTCAAGTGTGTGGTGACGTATCATCTACCACAGCCCTCTTTTCTGGCAGGTCTGAAGGTTTTCCAGGATTCTCATTCAGGTGGTCTTGCAGATTTCTGGGATGGGTTGCGGAGAGGTGGGGGTCAGATTTCACTTGGGATGGTGTTGGGAAAATCTGTATATATCAATGGGTAGATCAGAACACATTGCACAGTGGTGCACACAGAAAACACTGAAGTTTACAAGTCCACAAATGCTATTGGTTTTACTTCCATGCTTTATGCAATATCAGTGTTCCAGAAGCTCAAGTTTATAGTCGTTGGCTGCACGGTACTGATCTCAGAGGCATCGCACTACGCTCGAGATGGGGGGAAAAGGAGGACAGAAGTGTAAAGGAGCGAGGAGGAAAGTGAGGGAGGCCCCTGGGGATTTGTTGTGAGTACTTTGTTTTGGGGATCACGGTCTTTTCCCCGAAATGGTCCCGGCCCAAAATCCCCGATGCCATGGAGGACTTTGATGATGAAATGGGGTTTGTTTCTTTTAAGTTGCCTGCAACAATGAGCATTGAAGCGTACTACATTCATGGTTTTGATTTCGTATAGCTGCTTTTTTAGATTTTTGAATTTTATTTCACAACATGAATTATAGTTTCTTCAGGATCGGGTCAGTCGTGGGTAAAATTTATTTCTTCCACTTATTTGAATAGGGCTGCTCCTAAGTCAAATTTGGGGTTTTACGTGCCAAACCAACGACGGGCATCTGGCACGCCCCAGCGGAGGACTGAGGATTAATTTGGACCACCTGGGGATCTTTTGACGTGCAACCGAAAGCTCGGTTACACGGCGCCTCCTCTGCAATAAGCCTCCGTCAGATTGCGGGCACCTCGGCCGGGATTTGAACCCGCCACATGGGGATCCGTAGGCCAGCGTCTCGCCTTGGAGCCACCGAGGCGGCTGGGCTTCTCCTATTCCGCTTACAAATCGCCACCGTGCACTGAGTCGAAGGTATTAAAATATTGACCCCTTGGTTGATTTTGCACCCGCTCGTGGCCGATCCGGAAACGGCGCTTCTAATTCTGCTAGAATGCCCAAAGCATAAGAAAAGAAGCTATCGCATTCCAATTCGTCTGCTAACTAGAATGCTAAAGCACGGGAAAAGAAGATATTGCATTCCAATTCGTCTGCTAATTAGTAACAGTAAGCGACCAGCGTTTAATCAGAACATCTATTTGTTTGTCAAAAAGTGAAGGGTCTCAGTTTTACACTTGCAAGAGGAAACGAGTCCCCACAACAAAGCACCCACGACAAACCCCTGGGGACCTTGCCGACCGCAACGCGATCCCCTCTTTTCTCCTCCCTGTCGAACGCGATCCCCTCTTTCCTCCTCCCTCTCGAGCATAGTGCAATGCCTACGAGGACATGCCCCTCGCCTCCAATGCTTTTCTCTCAGATTATTGAGGTATGACTACAAGTTTCAGTTAGTTCCGGGCAAGCAGCTAACACTTGCAGACGCATTATCGCATGCACCGGCTCCAAGGGACACACAACCGGTACCTGATGAACATGATGCCAAAGTTCATGCAGTCGCAACACTGTCGGACCTGGTGAGCAATACCACAATGAGCAAGCTCACAGCTGCGACAGCCGAGGACACTGTTTTGGCAGGGGTAATTGGCTACCTTCACAAACACCGGCCGCTGCCTTAGCCATGCCCTTAAAGGTTGTGCGCCGAAGAAATGTCACTCGTTCAGGGAGTGCTTCTTAAGGAACTCAAGTTATTCCCAGAAGTCTCAGAAGAGAGATGCTTACGAGGTTGCATGATAGTCATTTGGGAACCAACAAATGCAAATCAAAAGTACATCTTTTAATGTTCTGGCCTGGAATGTCATTGGACATTGTACAAATGGTCAACAACTGTTCTTCATGCAAGCATTATTCGTACCAGCCACCAGCTGAAGCACTGTCGATGAGAGCAGTGCCGCTTCGCCTATGGGTGTGCATTGGTGTGGACTTGTTGCAGTATGGTGGACACACATACCTAGTCGCTTTTGATGAGTTCTTTAACTTTCCGGATGTCGAGCAGCTCACAGACACCACGACAGATGCAGTGGTCAAAGTATTATCAGCGATCTTTGCAAGGCATGGACTACCGATGGAGGTGTGTATTGACAACGGACCTTGATTCAGTTCTAATGAATTTAAGACTTTCGCACTCAAATGTGACTTTCAGCACGTCACTTCAAGCCCACACTTCCTGCGCTCGAACTGTTTAGCCGAGAATGGCGTACAAATCGGTAAAAGGATCATGGAGAAGTACACTCATGCACAGGAAGACTACAAACTGGGATTTCTGAACTACAGGTCTTCACCGCTGGAAAAAAGTCGATCGCGAAGTGAACTCTTGATGGGGAGGAGAATCGGATTGCGACTACCCGACTTCACAGAACGGGCCCCAAAACCAGTGCACAAGCGTCAACAGAGCAGTGGTGGGGGTAGACCACTTCAGCCATTACATACAGGGAGGGTGGTCCTCCTGAGGGAGAGAACAGCTGGCCAATGACAGCCAAAGTCCAGGACTGGGTGGTGCCTAGATCCTATCGGGTCATCACTGAGAGCTGCAGACGGCTACAGAGGAACAGAAGGCACTTCCTTCCTACCCCCGAGGACTTCAACACAGAATAGAAAGGGATGATCCAGACCAGGAAGGGGTCCATCTCCAGACATCCTCATTCCCAAACGAACCTACTGGAATGGATTGAGCATCTCCAGCCCCAGTGCGAGAGGCTGTGCCACCGTTGGACTGTGCTAGAGGGACACTACAGCGCATTTTACCCCCAGTGCAAGTGACTGTGCTGCCGTTGGCCTCTGACACTACAGCGCATTCGGCGTCTGCCTCAGAAGCTTACGTATGACGAATATTTTCGGCAAAAACTGTGACTATTGTTTCAGCCTTTTCCTAATATAAGGGGGGTGTAATGGCAAAGCCTGCTAGTTGGTCTGGAAACCCAGCCACCCATCATATAGCATGTTGGGATATGGTCCCGTTGAGTGCCATTAAACACGTTCGTTTGAACGTTGCTCGTCCGAGTCCCACTGTTTGTGACATCACACCGGCTGCACTATCATACTGCAGTATTTTTGGGGCTTCTCAGACTGGAACACGAGTTTTTAAGAAATTGGTTTATACTACCAAAAGTCCTAAGCTTGCAAATGATTGAAACAAAGTAAGAGAAGTAAGTGACCTAGTGTTAACATTTACAGACATGTTATGTGCACATGGGGTCAAGAGCTCGCTATGGATTGCTTCTGTACTGGAAAAATGAAAATAGCGTTTGTCGTATTGCAGGTTGTGGCGACCATTCTAACGAGGGAGTACAGCATAATCCAGCAGCTTCATGTACGCATCCAAAAGTCAACCTGAGCAACCTGCTTCGATGTGTTTATGAGGTGCTCAAGACCAACAAGTCGGCAAGTGAACTACCAGAGATGGTGGCTTTGAGGAACGAACACGACCAAGTGATCTCCTTCTGTCAAGAGAACTTTTGTAACCTTGTTTTGGACGGGGCTGTGTTGTTTGACAGGTATCTCACTCGGGAGCTTGGAAAGGACCTTGAGTGCGGCTTATTACTATGGGTTAGTATTTGTTCGATGTCGAGACTTTGAAGATGCGGTCTATGTTACATTCATAAAAAATAACCAGCTAATGATTAGGTATCTTGTTTCGTATAAACGGGGATTGCCATGCACATTTGCAGATGTTCTCAACAACAAGCTCGAAAAGCTTTCCATCATAGATTCCTGCAAACTGGTCTCAGTGACTGTAGACAGAGACTGCTTTCACTGCAATGAAATTGATGCCATCTTGCACAGTAAGAAGGACAGGGTGAATGATTTCCTTGAGTTTCACTGTGTTATCTACAAGTTAGAGTCCATGTTGGGTTATGCTCTCCAGAAATCAATGGTGGATGACCCTCATGTTTCCATCATTGCAAACTTGTGCAACATGCTCAAAAACCTTGCCCTTGCAGATGATCTCAACCTCGGTGACGTCATGTTTCACGGCTCGGAGTGCTCGACGTACACATTCTTTAACTACAAGACGTTGGACACTATACATAACCACTGGCTCGACATAGTCACCAAATTGAACAAAATACTGGTCGACTCGCTGGTGGAGGATGACCGTCAGGTGATTTCATTTATTCTGGAAACACTCAAGTCGACCACCTTCATTGTTAACCTTGCTTTTACCTCGAGCTGTTCCGTTGTCTGCATGACTGGACTCGCAAAGTGGTCAACCTGGGCATCCCTGCTTATCAGGTGATCAACGAGCTCGAGGGAGTCTCGTGCACCATCCGACACCACACATCCACAGGTGGATCCAAAGTAGAAGAAGTGCGTGAAGAACTCCAGCTTGACATTGGAAGGTACAAAGGGGTGCCCATTAAATGCGACTTGGACGAGGCAGTCCTGGTCTCCACTATGGAGAGGGTGTGTGGCCTGATGTCTGACATCCTCGATGACATAGTCCAGAGATCCAGCAGGACCATAAAAACCCTGAGCATTCTGGACTCAAAGACATGGCCAGTCGACACCTGCGACTTAGATGCATTTGGCTTTGACTCGGTGAAGATGCTAGCGAGAGAGTACCAGCACTCCTTGTTAGAAAACATTGATGTTTTCCAGGAGTGGGGCTCTTATAAGCGCACTGTGCTGAACTCCTTTGTGAGGGACCTGAGAGAGAACTTTGATGCTATTGCTCCGAGAATGGTTTCCTCTTTTCGAGGCCTCTACCCTGGCATTGTCACGCTTCTGAGTTCTGTAAGCCTCTTGTGCCCTGCTTCCAAGGTGCTTCAGGCGCTGTCCCAGTCCTTGCTTGAAGGTGACCAGACCGAAGAGCTCATGACCATAAGGATCAATGGTCCGCCTCCAGGGTCGTTGTCCGTGGTGGCTGTTGGACTTCACCTGCTGGAGGAACATGGCATTGAGCGGAAAGCGGGAGTTTCAGACAGCGGTGCAGACTGCCTCCTCCCGCTCGATGTTATAAGAAAAATCTTTAATAGTGCCTGACATTCCTCTACCTGTTAATATCATTATGCTATAAGCCACAGGGAAGTATCGTAGCAACCACGCTTGGGAAACATGCATTTCGTAATTCCTTAATAAAATGTTTATGTATTATGTATGTGCTGACTTTTAGAATTTTTTCCAGCTGTCAGTAACCTTTATCTTTTCATGCTTATTTGTTTTGTTTCTTGCCGCTTTTTGTACTTGTGTGGTGAGGTGGTATATGATATGTGTCGTGCCTTATTTAGGTGTTTGGCAGCCCTTCTACAGAAAACTCGGGAATTAGATTGGACATAGAGCATATGGGCCCACACTCCTGTAAGCACCCAACCCATTTATATTTCAAAGTTGGTCAGACTAAAATGTCTCTGCTTAAAGCTCACAAATACGATGAAACATTAACAATACCTTAAGTTTTTCTAGAAGCGCATGATTTGTAATATGACAATAAACCATTTGCACACTATGCAGACACTTCCACTGGGGCCGAGGGGTGTATTGGGAAACTGCTGTATGAAATGGCAGTGGGAACCTATGTGAGCGGGCGAGGGCAGGCGATCAACTGCACTACCCTCCCTCTAGCTCTCCAGCTTGATGTGGTAGACTCGGTGGGAGAGAGGAGCATACAGAAGATTTTCATAATTTGTTGTGCACCTCTTGTGCATTGTTCTGTTTTTTTTTTTTTTGGCAAATGTATTTTTGATTATGCAGCCCAGTTAATAGGGCGCCAAAAGGTCTGTGGCAGTCTTCTGAGAGAAGTGGTTCTCGTGACTTTGCAGCTATCTGTGAAGCATTCATGGCACTTCCTTGAATGCCCTTTAACAATTACTTTTTTTAATAACAAAAGGCACTACATGTTTCAAAGGTGTATTGGTCCATGATGTCAGATATGTTGTCATCGTCAATAAGAAGTTGAACTGTACAGTGATGACTCATAAGTATTGGCTGCACTGGTTTGGGCATATGTGTAGCCTATTTGGGCGGCATTCTGTAAGATCAACGTGGTGCACGAGCATATGCTACAGGCTGTCATTTAACTTGCCTGCTCATTCAATAATGCAGCCAATACTTCCAAGTTGCCACTGTGGCATTCGAGTTCATATTGCCGATGGAAGTACAACCACATCAGGGTAAGCACTGACCAAACTAGGTTCCAGGTCATACCCCAGTGTTCCAGAGCAGCTTGAACAAACCGTAAGAATTCAAAGTGTTGATATTTAATTATGCAACAATGAAGTATACCAAGATTTAGGCAATGTGCATGAGCCTAAATGTTTAGTGAACCATATGTATATTGTCAATGCAGTGTATAAGCGTTCATAATCATGTAAAATGCCAGTTCCTTTTCTTCTGGCTTTGCAAGACCTAGTGGTCACTCAACTATCTAGACCATTGATTCTCAAATGGGGGTCCGCAAAGGCATTCTAGGGTCCACGAAGCCCTAGAGGCTGCCGGATCAGTCAAGCCAAGCCCGGCAATAAATGTTGTCTTTCTTTTCAGACTGAGAAGAAACGTTCCAATTTCGGGTCAGCTTTCTCGTGTGTATGTCAATGATAGAATTCTTTTTCACACTAGCCCTTAGTAGTTATATCCATTTAATAAATTATTATCCTAATTAACCTGTACCTTTCCCTTCCCCTCTCTTTGAACAGGGTCCTCCATCATTTCTGCATATCCCCAAGGGATCCACTGAAACATCAATGGTTGAGAACCACTGATCTAGACTACAAGTTAGAAAATTATGATTTCTGGCCCTGGGGACTTTGGTATCAAACTTATCTTCAGAGAAGAGGAAAATTTGTTCATTAACATTTTACTCAGTGTAATTTAAAACTGTTCATAGTACATAGTAATTATAGTGGTTAAAACTTAAATGAGAAATATTTTCAGCACAAAATCTTGCAATGCTTTAAAACAAAAACTGCCGGCCTTAGTGTATTCCCCCCTCACAGCCAATATTTCAAATTTGCTCAAACCGCCCATGCACAATTTCCGTTGCATCATATCACTTAGCACCTATGGATACGCTTTCCTATTTGCAAATTGGTTCATGGTCTCGCACAGTTCGATGATTGCTGGTTTACACGTTCAACTAGCAGTTCCAGATCGTCGTGCAATTTTAAAGCAGTCTGCCATGTCTTCCACTGTGGTTCCGTACAAAGCACCAGTCGCTGACGTGCCTTCCTTAAGATAGAATCGCAGCAAAATCCATATGGCAGGTCATACAAGACGACTGTGTCCCATGAGTACGTTTGAAGTGTTGGAAAGTCGGAATATGTAGCCACAAGAACACCAGATTTTAGAGTTGTCTCTTCGGGGCTTTGAAGCAGGGTTTCAGTGGCTTTCTCTTGAATGTAGTCGGACAGTTCGTGGTGTGCCAATAGTGTTGCTGTCAGGGCCAGTGTAGACCCTTCTTTATGATCCAGTAGTGCGCTTGCTCGTAGTTGCAGCAGTTCCTGCTGGCTGTGGTCAAGGAATTCTTGCATCTGTTTAATGGACTGACTGTCAAGCATCTGTTCTGCCTCACTTCTGGCAGCAACGATACCTTTGGTTCGGACAGTTTCTTTGAGTTGCTGAATGTCCGCGTCATTGGATGTTGTTTGTTGTTCACCAGTAAGCGACAACCAATCGGCATCCAACAGGATGACATTTACGGTAAGATCCTTGGCATATGGTCTCTCTGGACAACCGAGGCAACACTTCAGTCTGAGTGGCGTCCTCAGAAAGCCGAGGTCAGTTTCAAGGCTGCCTAAGCTGGATATCTGAAGCGCATCGACAATAGCGAGCAGGCGAGTCTGCCTGTTTTGAAAAGACTGGATGATCTTACGGTAAGGGTGGTCGACCTCCAGATAGTGTTGGAAGTCTCGCAGAATCACCACATCCAGGTCCTCGTGGGATAATCCACCCCTTGCAAGCAAGGTCCACATTGTGTGTGGTTCCATTAGTGAAACACCATCAAAATTTTGGTGAGTGGGTGACATGACAAGCTGCACAGGCATTGGTAAGAGGATACGCAGGTAGTTGACATAGTGCAACTGGTCGCCGATGCACTGGACCAAAACCACAGCCTGTCTGGGGCGTGCCACTCTAAGCATGGTCAAGCTCAGCTGACGACACAGTTCATCTCTTGCGATGGCCACCAGGCAGTTGTTGCGGCATACCTGGCAAGTCAGCCAACTCTCCCGGCTGCTGGGCTGGTACCGGTCACATTCATCCAAGCTGGGGAGGGCTTCTGGCGGCTCCAGGTCACACAGCAGCTTTGAAAACTGGGTGCAGTCGCCCATCTTTGGATCTCCCATGCCTGCCATGTTTGGATCGCCACAGCCCCGCTTGCAGGACAGGTGATGGTAGTTCTTTCTTGAAGTCTTCCTCTTTTTTTTTCTTCTTGAATATATAGCTTTTAGTTGTCAAATGACAGCAGAAGCCATTCGGTGCCATTTTCTAAAATTTGCGTGCCATTCACGTGATCAAGATAACGCAATGGGTTATCAGGTCGCCATTCTTTGTTTAATTTTTACTTCTCACTCCTTTTTCTTGTTTTATAATGTGGCTCCATTTTGGGTAAATAGAGAATTTATATTAGTTTTCCTCTTTCTCATTCAGGGGAAATGGAGCCTGCTGATTTCTGTGTTAGCATCACGCTACAGGCAACTTGCAGCGCTAATGACGAAAATGTATCAAATATAACACACAAAGACATGGCGGGGAAGGAAATTCAAACACTCATTCGTTGACCGCAGTGGCATCCACGATGACGCCGTCATCGTCATATGAGCATTGCAACGAGTTAAAAAAACGGCTACTGCGATAAGACAGCCAGTCTCCTACTTCTGATTACATCATGTGCCTCTATACGAGGCACGTGACCTTATCAGAAGTAGAAGACTGGCTTTCTTATCGCAGCAGCCGTATTTTTATGCGAGGCACCCGCACCCGCGCTAAGCCGCTCGAGTAAAGCCAGCGCACATGCGTCTAGCTTCACCTCTTTGCACCGGCACATGCGTCCAGCTTCACCGCTTCGCACCGGCGTGCTCAGGAGAAGCGGTTGACGGGGGTGCGTTCTGCTGCGACCGCTTCGCATCGTTCCCAAAAGTGATGTACGCTTCAGCGTCAATGAACACGTTTCAACAACAAGCAAAAATAGAGAATTTTCGTGCCGGGCCCAGGAGACATTCTTCCACCAAGAATTTGCCTCCCCTGAGGGATACATTTGACCATTTTGGCTCTACCGCACTGTGTGCATTACAATTATTTTATTTTTTACTATATTAAAAAAAAAGAAATACTTACTTTACTTGCAAAGGGAAGCGTTTGAGCAGTCAGAATTTACCAATGCAAAGTGTTGCGTTAAAGCACCAGCAGCCCCTGGTAATTGAACCTAAACTTTCATCGATGAAGCAGAAACAACACAGCTACTGGCACAGAGCAAGAAAGTGTGGTGACACTAAACATTTTCCAGATAGGACGGTAAAAGTATGAAGCTAGAGGGAGGGAAAACCAACCCCACAAGAAAAATTATGCATACATATGTCCCACCCAAGCTGTTTCAATGAGGAAAAACATTGTGCTTCTTTATTCAAGATGATTGTACTATCCCCATAAATGACAGAGTCGTAGCAACAAAATGAGGGCAAGCAGCAAGCTGGTGAAGGATAAATATAGCGACATTAACCCCCAGCGGTACGGAAAAAGAACCAGTGATGGAAGCAGCATTCGCAGGTTTTGTAGCAGGCAAAATATTAATTTGGAACAGTCACTCTTTTGGAGCAGATGCCAACATCTGTTAGCAATCACTTGACAATGAAAAAGTCACGGCATCACTGAGTTTATCTTTGCTAATGATTGAGGGTTCTTCTTTGATATTGAAGCATATACTACTAATTACTTTTTGTAAAAAGAATGGGTAGGACGCCAAAGAAACACACCTTCCTTTTAAAAATAAGGCTCAGGTCAGAGTAGCTTCCAATCACAATGGGTATTAAAGAAGTGTCGAAAATGAGTGACAATGCAACACTTCACTTGATCGATAAAGCCTCTCTCCCCTCGCCCTTTTGCACTCGGTAGTTTATAGGTGTAGCCCATAAAAATAATTTCTGTAAAATGCCGACGAAACCAGCATACCCGCTAAAGCATCCATCAACAAAAATACATCCCCTATGTTTTATGAACTATGCTAAACTCAAGATTCCAATATCATAAACTGCAAAAACAACCACCCACAAATATTATGAAAACCTACAGTTCTGCCTTAAAAGTTACACTGCACTTCAGCGGCCTTGGCAAAGTTGAGTCAAAGATCGCTTTCGATTGACTGCTGCACGGGAACTACCTCGACTACCCTATTTATTCGAGTATAGACCCCGTTTTTTTCCCCCTTTCACGGCACAGCTTTTTACAATTAGAGGTCAACCTAAAACCAAGATAAAAAAAGGTCAACCTGTATTAGTACTGAACATAATTTCCAACCCAATGGCACTAATATGCCAGCCGTTGCTCCTATCACTCCAGTGAAGAACGGTAAAGCTCGACGCGCGCACGTTGGTGGGAGGCGGTGAAGGTCGACGCGAGTGCTGCAAGTACACGCAGTACACAGTAGCACCGGCATGGAGGTACGTGGCAGACTTGAAAATCAAGTAATCTAATCAGGAGTAAAACGGCCTTGTTCTGTCTTGTCGCAGCAGCCGCCATCTCACTATTTTGCCAACTTTTCTCGCGACTTTAGCTCCCGACACTGCCAACATGGTCTGGACATTCCGGCAATGACGAGCCAGTGTGGTTGACGCAGGCAACCTCTATGCTTAGTTTCACCTCAAGTCAAAACGCAGCCTACCCTACGGGCCAATGGGACCAACCGAACATTGGCAAAAGCGTGACATTGTGCTTTTCGCCATCTTTCTGTACCATTATGACCGCGCATGAGAGCGACTTTTCACTATAGCCCTGCCATGTCTGTACGTGTTCTTTCATCGGCTAAACCAATCAGGCGCAGCGAAAGCTCCGTACTTTGCGTTTTTAGCATGCGCGTTTGTGGGTTGTATGCATTTGCGCCTTCAGACTGTGCTCAGACCTAAGATGAAACAAACTACATGATTAGTAGAGATTCTGTGAAATACATATTTGTAGAATTTTCCTTTCCTTCTACTCTTCTAAATATTAGGGCCCACCAATAAATAAAATGTTTGAATTCTTTGCTTTGTGTTAAGCCCATCTTACAGGTATGCCACAATTAGCAAAAACATTTTGATGCAAGATGTAGCAGACTTTCGTTGATTGTGCAATATGGCACAATTCTTAGCAAAAACATTTTGGCGCAAGATATAGCAGACTTTCGTTGATGGTGCAATCTGGTGCAAATGACGCAGCCCTTCCATCACTAGAGGGCCTGCAATTCGCAAACTTTTCTATTTCAAGAAATCTCTGTGGGTCTCGCCACAAAGAGGTTGGCATTTTTGGTTGAACTCACTCAGTCACAGCAGGCTCAAACTAAAAAGTGAAAAAACTCACTCACCCTCACCTTCAAGACCTCACTCACAAACTCATCGAACTCATAACCTCGCACCTCTCACCGAACTCACGCCCTCACCGAACTCACAAACTCGTGCCCCTCACCAAACTCATGCCCCTCATCGAACTCACAAACTCACTCACTCACCGACCTCACTCACTCGGAGATAGTTCTTGCCCTCATCGTAGTCAGCGGCGCTGACGCTCGTGGTTGCGCGGCTTTACAACTCCGCCACGGTCGCTTCCATCTTCCGCCACTCGAGTGCCAGCCGTCACATTGCCGAGTGAAGAAATGTTTCTTTTTGTTTGCTTCGCTTCGACTCCTTCCGGCACGCCGAGCCAGGAGCGCTTTTGTTGGGATACAAGGGCGCATCATCGTGAGTATTGTGAAGTATTCTTTACGGTGTGCATTTGTTTCAAGCATTCGCGACAACTTCGTGCAAGTATGGAGTGAGCGTCTGCATCGCTGCTTATTCAGGTGTGAATTATTATTATTCCAACACTCACCACCGTGGGTGTGTATTTTGTTTCTGCATAGAATATTGCAAACTTCTCCATAATGGTAGGACAGTTGGCTCGGCAGTCTGTGGTCGAGTATGTAAACAATAATGAGCGAACTATACTCAGTATCATTTTCTTTGTGCTACGTTATCGAGGCTAGCTTATTTTCCAGTGCTGCAGCCCCACACCGCTGGGGCTGCGACTTGCGTCTCATTCACGTGTGCTCTGCAGCTTTGACAGCGCTGCAGCAATTATGCTAGCCTTGACAGCACAAGAAAGCTGATGTTGAGTATAGGGGCTGTTTGGCTCATAGTCATGCATTATTGGGCGGCTCACAACTGCTGAAATATAAGCTAGAGAAATAATTTACTTAGGGACAGGGACAGCTGAGAAACTTTGAGAGCTCAGGAAACGCAATCAGTGTACTTTAAAGACCCCTGCCCAGAAGCTTAGCTTAAGAATTCCACCCTACCAGCCCCTTATTCTTGTACTGCAGCCTGTCAGGCTTTTTAGTACATTCCTTTTATTCTGTGCATGTCCCACTTGCATTCATTCACCAAAGATGGTAAGGATAGTGCCAGCCTCATATTAACAAAACGTCACACATTTTTATGACTCCTTGACGATATACTGGAAATGTCACAGAAACCGTCAACCATCAAAAACCATCACACTGACCATATACTATAGAAACAAGCTTTATTGTGTGTAGAAAACAATGCTATTACGTATTAAACTTTTCAAAAGTACTAAAAGGTACTAAATTGGCAATGCACCTCCTCCTATATTGGTACAAAACAATGTTGCATGGCCACTCATGAGTTTAGGGCAACTCTTCAGAGAGTGGCACCATCACAGTGACACACATCATTCCATAGGCAGGCGTGTAACATATATATCTAACAAGGAACAAAGCAATAAGGACATCAAAAGTACATTTGTTCCATGCCACTCTGGACTAGTAAAATCCGCACAGTGGTCTCCCACAAGTTCCAGGGCAGCCTCGGCAGCGCAAAAAATTTCTAGCCGATAGCCTAAAATGTTGTGGCCATTGGATTTGGAACTACTTCAATAGTGAGTGTTGATACTTTCTTGAAGCTATAAGTATAGGATCACCCGTGCGAGGGAACTACAACGCTAGATAAAAAGAAACGTTCCATGGAGAAGCACCCGATTGGTTTCTTTGGTTTCCACATGAATCGCCTAAAGCAAGCAAGCAGTTAAAAAAAAAAAAATTGTTCAACAATACATAAGCGAACGGTTGCCCACAAAAAAACGACGCCGAATAGCCTCGCTTGTTTTGGGGCAATTCCCACAAAGAACAATGTTTGTACATTTCTCGCAGTAAAAGAATAGGTTTCTCGAGACTGACATTGTGACCAGCCCGTTTGTTCGAGTTATCAAGGACACTTGGCGAGTGAAGTCGAGAGGCACAGCGTGTCGGAAGAAACTGATCTGGGGCCGCGCTCGGAAGGCTGCGGAACGGTGGCGGCGCTCATTCCCAGAGGCAAAGGCTTCTCGTGCGCACTGGGTAGAGGAACTGGTGGCACTTGCGGCACGTGCGGATGCCGCACCGAAAACTGGAGGCTCGGCCGGCATCGCGGCACCACTTGAGCCCGCAGGGGAGCCAGGCGACGCACACGTCCAGGCGACAGCCGCAGGGCGCATCCCGGGCCAGCTGGGGCTTGGTCCCGCACGGCACCACTGCGCCCGCAGGCTGCACCGCACCGGGCAGCAGCACCAGGTCCCTGCTTGAGGCTGCAGCAAGGTACCCTTTGGGGGTTAGGTTTGAGCAACACTTGTTTGGTAAATTAATCTGCTAACGCTTCCTGGTGGTTGGTGGTTTTAAAAGGACTTGCGTTTTTGTCACTTGCCCCAAGCAAAAACTATCGTCGGTGATTATTGCAAAGGGACCTCCTCAGGAAAGGACCTGAGTGACAAGTCTGTAGAGCGAAGTCCGACATATGGCTTCCAACGTCCTCAGACAAGGACCCGAGGGACAAGTCTGTCAAGTGAAGTCCAATATTTGGCTTCCATCAAGTTTGCTGGTTCAAATTACAAAAGCACTGAGGAAAGGACCTGAGTGACAAGTCTGTCAAGCGAAGTCTGACATTTGGCTTCCAACGTCCTCAGGCAAGGACCCGAGGGACAAGTCTTGCCAACTGAAGTCCAACATTTGGATTCCGTCAAGTTTGCTGGATCAAATTACAAAGCACTGAGCCGAGTGACCTCTGGAGTGTAGTAAGTTTGGCTGAAGTTGGATGTCAGGCACCAGTAGACAGATTTGCGTCGACAAGCGTTTTCAATTTAAGAGATGCACTTAGTCTATTTTATCACTCACTAGGAAATTCAAAGTAAAGTCTTCTCTGATAGTCAGTTGAAGACCTCAACAACAATGCACCTGTGTAATTCCCATATACAGGTTGAGTCAAAGGGATTGATGGGTGTTTGAAGGGACCGCATAAATCGGTTTCTGAACTTATCGAGCTAAGATTTTACACACAGGTGGCTGAAGGACGTGCATTAAGGGTATACAAATTTCACTGAACAAACTTACCCGAGTAAAAATTAAGAAATGAAAATGAGATCTCTACCTACTGCGGCTGTCTGCTAATTAAAGGCGCATGCAACAGCTGACAGATGGCGGCACGTAAGATTGCAGGTGGCTACAGGTGGTTATGACGAGCTCTTTCTTGGACATCGGCAATAACAGACAGCGGTGCACTCTTTTTCTGCACGAATTGTCAGCACAAGATTATTTTAATCTGCCAATAAAACAACAAATGAAGCTAAAACGAGAACAAAAATAAAACAAATGTGTTATTTTGTTTTGCATTTTTCGACGATCATTTTTGACTACATGTCGTCGTCTGCTTTGCACTCGCTGGTTGTTACAGTAGAAGAACCTCGTTGATACGATCTCGGTTCATACGATTTCCCGTCTCATACGTTCACAATCGAGGGCTTGAAAAATGTCCCATAGAGTTACGACTGGTTCATACGTTTCTGGATAATACGATTTCCCGGGAAGTACGTCCAAAGTTTCGCCAAACATCGATCGGATTATACGTTTTCTGGGCAATGAGCTCCCGATCTTCGGGCAGAACGGTTGTCGCCGCACGCACCGCATGCCAAAGTTCCGTCAGTTGCGTCCGCGCGGGATAATCTCGATGCGTTGCGTTCGCTTCTTGACTTTTAGTCGTTTTCATGATAGACACGTGACTAAGAGTCACTCTCGGTTACTCCACCAAATGCTTGAAGACACCATTTAAACTGGCTACGCGACTCTGAGGATGATAAACGCTTCCCTAAGAGTAACTCTTGAGCCATGTACGGGTGGCAGTAAATGAACGAACCCGACAACTTCTTTGTTTGACACACGACCGGCTTTATAGGGGCGACCTGCCGACTCCGCGTGTCTCTATGAGAGCGTGCGGGCCAAGAAATATCACGTGAACGGCTTGGAGGGACCTAGTGCTCTGCTTGGCGCCGCCCTAGTTAACCACCAAAGCGCAGCGGCCGCTATGGAAGGCAATGGGAGCGTGTTGAAATAACGTTGGTTTCGGATGATTTCTGTCGCATTTAATAGGCATGCGCTAATGCTAGCACATAGTGTGTATAGAATAAGGTAAAATGAGTCACTATATCATAGTTTTCTCGAGCAGAATAGTTCGTATTGTGAGCTGATGCACCATCCTGTACGAGTGTACAGGATGGTGCATCCGGTCCGCCTGCTGGAGCTCCCTCCGGGATCGGAATAAAAATCAAGTTAGATGCTTCGCAGGTGGGCCGTGACGCTCTTGGTGAATGTTTGAAGTGAGACACTGTCGATCGGTGGTGAGCTGGTGACTGGCGTGAGGGGGGGGGGGTGGGGACCTCCAGAGTTGCACTAGAACTTTCGCACGGGGTGCGAAAAGTTCTAGTGACGAAGCGTACGGGTTAAAAGGGGCTGCAGTCCACCAGTGCGAGTACGCCGCTGGGAGGAGGCAAAAGGAAGCGAGGAGTCCGTTAGCATGAGAAGTGGCTAGGAGCCGCGTGGTCGCTACTTGACGTCGATGTTGAAGTGGGTTCCTGCCGACTGAACGGAGGAGGTGCAGTGCGCGATAGGATGGTGTTCGGAGGCCAAGTTGACGCCTCATAATAAGGCAAGAAGCGCGACATTGCACCCACTCGAGGGAGGCAACAAGTTACCATGGTTGCCGAATCCCCCACCGAGCAGCGAAACTCCAGGATGGGCAACACCAGTGCTGTGAACAGCAATCTGGGCATGGGCGCACCAACCGGGGGGGGGGGCAAGGGGCGCTTGCACCCCCAGTTCTCGACAGAGGGGGGGGGAGGAGGAGGAGGAGCAAGGCATCTGTTTTGCCCCCCCCCCTGAAACAGCCGCCACTGGGCAGGGCAAACACTGTCCGGCGGCGCCCAAGGGATACCAAGGGCACCGCCCCTAGCCCCTGGGGAAGGAGGATGGGGGGGGTCTGGTTTGCCCCCCCCCCCCCCCATTTAGAGACAAGTTGGTAGGCCACTAAATCTGGGCACATCGGGCCTGGCTCTTCTTGTGGACCAAATGACAAAGCCAAGGAGTCACATTTTCCCGGACACGGCGCTTTCGACATAGCGATGGAAATCGAAATGCTGGTCGATGATTACACCTAGGAGGTGGATATGCGTTGTTCTTGGGATCTCCATCGGTTCAGGAAAAGTGTTTGGAGGGGTCGAAGGCTGGCGCGAAGCAGTGATGTGCATGGTAGTGCATTTGGTTTAAAGGAGCTGTGCAACAGTTTCAGTGCTTTGCTTAACTAATGTGGGAGTGGTGTCTCGACATTTCTGAAGTAAAGAACAAAAAACCGCTTTCGCCTGCAGGTCCTAGTTTTTATTTTAAAAATGGACAAAGATTGAGGTTTTCGGCGCCTCTCAACTCCTTCACTAACTTCCGAGCCACGTGCGCTGTGACGTCAATGGGGAAGGCGCGGGGTTCCGGTGAAGCTCTCTCTTTAGAGCCATCAGTGAGCGGCGAGAACTCATCCGCTCGTGACCGCGTGACCACGTGCTGGCGGGCGCAGCCAGAAAGGAGGAAAGTCTCATCCGGGTCCGGCCATACCCGTCCGGCCCTGTCCCCCTTCCCCTCCGGCTTCTGGCGGCTGTTCCGCTGCTGACGGTTTTGTGGACCTAGGATAGATGGCGCCACTGAAACTCCATATAATAAGAGTTTTGTCGATGATACCAGGTTTTTGACGCATTTATATTTATGTTGGAACGACAAGATTTATAGAAAAGTTACCTTTTATCGAGCAGGTATTCGCACAACTTGCTATCTTTCTACAAGATTCCCCATTGACGTCATGCCGCGTGTTTCTCATGACCGGTCGAGGAATATTCTAATTTTTGCCTCGCGATTACGCGGTGGAATTGCAACATTTCGAAGGAAGGAGGTGTGTTTTCTGTCTTTTGTGACAAGGTGAACAATGTCAAAAGTAGAAAACGCCGATTCTTTCAACGTTTAAATTGTTGCACAGCTCCTTTAAGTTTAGGGGAACTTTGTTATCATTCGACCAGAGAAGAGATGCGATCTACAGGGTGAAACAAGGAGACGGCAGGCTCTTTAAATCGACCGGAAAATTCGGTTTCTTAACCCATCGCGCTACGACTTTGTGCAGCGTTGCCCACAGATGGTGCATTTTTTTGTAAAATTTGCAAAGAACGAACTTACCTGAGAAAAAGTAAAGAAAGAAAAAGGCTTAGCTCCTATGGAAACGCAGTGACGCCACCGGTCTGCAAACAACACGGCGCCGTTTCGCACGGGAGACAAGAGATGGCGCAAGCGGTCGCGACGCCAACTGCCGCCAACGAACGAGCAGACAGCGAGAGCCATCGTGTTTAGCAGACAAGAAACTGCAGTTCCTTGTTGTTACCGCGCCTGTTTTTGTTTCTGTGACTGTCGCCGCCTGCGGAACGCGAGCCGCTTTTGAGTCGAAAGGATCGTCTGCTAAAGTGCCGGCTCTCGGCGCCGTATGCTCGTTCGTTGGCGGCGTTCGTTGCGCCATCTCTTGTCTCCCGTGCGAAACGGCGCCGTGTTGTTTGAAGACCGGTGGCGTCGCTGCGTTTCCATAGGAGCTAAGCCTTTTTCTTTCTTTACTTTTTCCTCAGGTAAATTCGTTCTTTGCAAATTTTACGAAAAAATGCACCATCTGTGGGCAACGCTGCACAAAGTCGTAGCGCGATAGGTTAAGAAACCGAATTTTCCGGTCGATTTAAAGAGCCTGCCGTCTCCTTGTTTCACCCGGTAGATCAGATTGTAGCTCTTTACCAAACGTACAATCGCAATAACGATGAGAAAAGTCTTTAAAATACAGCTGATTATCCTCAAAATGTCGCCGGTCGTGGAGCGGACACACACAGATACACATGCGAAAGCGTCTGCTAGTGTGGTGAGCTACAGAGCCAAAAAACGCGGTGGCGGTTCAGCGAACTAGAGAAAGTACTAAATAAGCAAAAGCAAATGCGGCGCGCTCGCGCTGCCTTCGGGTTGGCCTCGGGTGACCTGGTCGCCCTTTATAAAGCCGGTCGTGGTTTGACATTTCGCGAGGTCGGCATTCCGCCATTTCTCTGTTGCCGTGCCTTGTGCGCATCAGCCTTGCTTCTTTCTGTACCCGTGCCCGAGAACCGGCGATGGCACCGCGCAAGCGGAAACCTTTGACTTTGAGGGAAAAGTTGAACATCCTGGCAGTTGTCGACCGGGACCCTAAACGGAAAAGAATTGACATCGCCAAGGACCTCGCACTGCCTGCGTCGACGGTCAACACGGTCGTGTCGAAACGAAAGCAAATGGAAGAAAACGCCCTGGTCTTCGGTGCAGCGACGAAGCAGGCCCGGAGAGTTGGAGGATGCGCTGCTTAAGTGGTTCAAGCAAGCACGGGCGTCTGGTGTGAACTTCGACGGCAGCATTCTGCGGGAAAAGGCCATGGAGATTGCAGACATCATGGGCATCGAGGATTTCGCAGCTTCGAACGGCTGGATGGACCGATTTCGGGTTCGCCATGGCATCTCGTACCGCCAAGTGAATGGCGAAGCAGCCAGCGTGCATCCGGCGGATATTCAGAACTGGACTGCATTGCTTCCGGGCATTGTGAATGCCTACGCCCCACGCGACGTCTACAACGCCGATGAACTTGGCCTGTTTTTCAAAGTGCAACCCATGAAGTCCCTGAGTTTGAAGGGGGAGTCGTGCCACGGAGGGAAGGTCAGTAAGGATCGAGTAACCGTGCTGCTTTGCTGCAATGAAGATGGCACGGACATGATCAAGCCGTGGATGATCGGGAAACTTTAAGAACCCGACATGCCTGAAGAACCTTGCTCGGCTTCCTTGTGCAAGTCACCTTCACGGTGCGCTCCCAACGAGCAAGTGAAGGTTGCTCTCTAGTGCAGGGAGCACCAGAGGACGAAAGAGGTTCGCCAACGTTTTCGGGCGGAGTTTCGGTGGCAACCTCTGGGCTGGGTGAGGCGCCTCAAAGTGGGGGTTCGCAAAGAGCACTGCTGACATCTGTCGGCTGTTGCGCCAATCAGACACCTATTTGGTTAGCACATGGCCGCTGTAGGTAGGGATTTCCAGTTTTTCATTTTTAACTTTTTACTGAGGTATGTTTGTTCAGTGAAATGTTTATACCCTTAATACATCTCTGCAAAAGTTTAGCTTGATGTGTTTAGAAACCTGCCGTCCCTTTAAACCGCCATCGATCCCTTAGAATCACCCTGTAGATCACACGTTTCTTTTTAGCATCAGATTTAAAAACCTCTGTCAATACACAAAGAAAACCAACTGTCCATATTGTAACAATTCATGCTTCTTTTGTCAAAAAAAAAAAAAAATAAAGAATTTATTACATTTAGTAGGCATTATATTCTGAACACACAAAATGCCTGATGTTGATGTTACAGTTATATCAAAGGATCAAATAAGAGGTGAGATACAGATTTGATTTTTTTTTTATAGATTCCACAAATTAACAAAAGTTATTAAGATTGTATCTACGGTGAAGCATGACGCTTTCAGGGGATACACATACAGTAATACCTCGTTAACTCGAACATGGCTATCTCGAAATAGTGGTTAAGTCGTAAAATTTCCTTGTCACGGAATGAGCTCCCATAGACACAATGCATTTTGTCCTTGCTTATCTCGAAAAGTTTTCATGACGGACTTCGGATATCTCAAATACTCGTCAGCGAAAATCGCAAAAAAAACAAAAACACCTAAACAACAAAAACTGCTGCAAAACAAAAATGTGCACAACGCGCAAAAAAAAAAAACAGAAAAACGCGCATGAGAAAGAAAAGAAACGCGAAAGCGCAAGAAAATGATTAAAAAATAACCGCGGGTGCGGTGCACATAGACGCGGAGAGATGTGCGACTCAAAAACGCTGTTTTCTTTTTTTCTTCAATTTTTGTTGTTTGTTTTGTTTTTACGATTTCCATTTGGACAAGCTAATCGCTCGCAAGCCTGGCGTTCGGTGCCCCCTTTCTCTTGAGCGTTTTGTTCCGCTCTGTCTTTCGTTTTCTCTTTGCTCCTGGGTTCTTCCGTTTCCCTTCCCGGTCCGGTCGTCGGTCGTCGCGAGTCTCGTGTTTTTCAGAGGTGTCTCGTTCGTTTCGAGTGTTGCTGCTCTTTGTTGCTTGACCGTCATTTGTTTTTACGGGTGTTTCGATCGTCTTGCGGCGCCACACGAGCAAGGGTGAAGTGTTCAATTCGGTCATCGGTTGTGAATTCTCTGATGTTGTTGGCGCATGACTCGATTGACCGTGAAGATGGCGGAGCCCAAGCAGTGCAAATCACTGACGCTTGAGAGCAAAGTTGCTCTCATCAGAGAAGTTGATGTTGCCGCGATTGTTAGAATTTTTATTTAGAACATCGCGCGATCAGAGGTAAACAAATTCCGGTACTTTGCTTATCTCGAAATTTCGGTTATCTCGAATTTTTTCACAGTTTTTATGACTTCGAGTTAACGAGGTATTACTGTAGTGCTTCGTAATGCTGTTTACTTTTATCACCTTCCCTCCATATACACAGACAGAATATAATCCCAAATGCATGATCCCACTCATTTACACCACTATAACCAAGTGTAGACTGCATTGTGGTAACCACTTAATTTCTGAACCTTTCTGCTTGCCCTATGGTCATATATTCAATGCGCAGGGTGCGACAACGTTAACTCTTTCCTGACTGCAGTCATAGGCCATCGATCATCGGTGATCAATGAATCCCAAGGTTCCACAATCTCTTGGATAGCCAAAGAACTCTAGTTTCGGTTTCAACGTAGGTTTGAAGTTTATCACAAGCTGGTGGGTTGTCAAAAATAATCCTGGGAGCGGTGGTTGCACTTGTCTAACATGACTAACTGCTTGAATCAGTCTTTGTAAAAAATGGCATTATTTACGTAATTCAACTATATAATGTGGCATATTTTTTAGACCTCAAGAGCTCTGGGCACACTTCAAATTACTACGGTATGTCATAGGCGTCACTTAATAGATGTTTGTCGGTAAGCATCATTAATTTTCAATGCTGTCCTGAGCTGGCGTGCACTTTTTATGTTCCCAACAAGGCGAACAAAAATGCTAAATATGAAGGAACTGCAATCAAGGCTATGACAAAACCAACGTAGAACATAAAAAAAGCATTCTGCTGGGGATGTAAGGTGAACTATCCGTGTTTCACCAATATAAGCATTCCTTCGTTGAAAAGCACACGTGTTACGGAGGCTAACTCTCCAAAACCAAAAACAGAAAATGTCAGTTAGAGTACACTAACTTTCAGAAGTACTGTATTTACTCGCATAATGAACACATTTGTTTTCCCGAAAAATTTACACATATTTGGGAAGCTGCGTTCATAACGTGGGGTAAAATGTTTGCATTTACACACTTTTCGCAAATGTCATCGTAGGTGCCATTATGGCAACACGACAGTGTACTGTGACATGTCTTTACTGACGGAGGTGCACCCGCAACCGATCGTGGTCGTGCCACAGTCCCCGTGCTCTATAAATTGCGATCCTTTTTTTCGCTGTGCCTCTTGCAAGAGGCACGCTTTCAGTGAACCTCTTGCCGAAGAAAAAGTGACCCTACGAAGCTCACTCAGCTCGAAGAGTGATGCGACCCGTCTTAGGCCTAACCAATTTCATGATTTCACTGTCCGAAAGCGGACCACAGACGACGGCGTGTTCGTTGACATCAATGCATCTGATGGGCGAAGCACGTCTGGGGCTGGACTATTCCTTAACCCCAGCTTCATTAGGTGTGCGCGCCGCTCGGTTTCACAGCTGATTACTTCCACAACTGTGCACTTGCAGCCATTAAGACAGCAGCTTGGCTTGGCTTGACTTGGTTCGGCCGCTTGGTAGCTAGCTGAGTTGGATGCAGTTGGAGACTCGCGGAGCCAAATATTGGAGGTGTGTTCATTATGCGAGGGAGAAAGAAAGTCAAAACCTTGATGCCCGTTATGGGGGGAGGCGTTCATTATGCGAGTAAATACGCTAATAGCCATGGGTGTGGGGCACATTTTGTATAATCAGAATTAATTATTATTTGTCGTTTAATCTGACGTAGCTGTAAAAGTTTTGGCATATATGTGCCGCGCGCGCAGCTGGCGAAGTAGGCAGCGCGGCAGTGGCCTAACAGTTATCGTGTTTGCCTCCCACGCGAAGAGTAAGGGTTCGATTCATGAGAGTGACGTATCTTATTTATTCTTGCAATTTCGTGTTCTGGTAAATTCGAGAATCCTGTTGCTTGTTCGAGGTCCGAATGTTCTCCGCGCCGAACCTTCTACGCCGATTGTTCCAGAATTCCACGCGCATACATAAGGGGCTCTGTGTGCCGATGCGAAGTCAGTCTTGCCCCGGCGTACGATCCTGCTGTTACGCCGCCATCGACGCTGTACTGTTATCTTCAGTTTCCTTTTTTTCTTGAGGGGGGCACAAGTTTGTTTTATTAAATGTTAAGTTTCTTCAGTTATCATCGTTTCATCCATTGTCATTCGTGATATACACCTTCTGCACACACATTGCATTTTCAAGAAATAAAGTTTTAACGGAAAATCAAGCGCCGAAAAACTAGGACAAGTAAGGAAACGACGACACAAGGCGCTTCCTTACTTGTCCTAGTTTTTTCGGCGCTTGATTTTCCCATAATGAACCAACTGGCCCAACTCACCATTTTGTTAAAATTTTCACATCCTTTTCCCACATTATACACACCTCTGTTTCTTTTGAAAGAAAAACTAATTGGCCAAATTTTGATGTGTCATATTGCTCCATACGCAAGTTAGATAGAAAAATAAAAGCGTTTGCACAGCTCCTTTGAAAATTGCTACTTTTCCCGTAGCCACAAAAGAGTTAATGCAAACAAGTGATCACCGGTTTTTCTTGTATTTCTTTCATAAGTGAAGAGCCATAAAAATTACAAGTGCTCATGTGGGACGAACATTTATGCAGTTAAATTTACCGTTTGTCGATAACGTGTTTGAGCAGAAGCGAAAAAGCGTCAAAGTCCGGCTTGGGCTAAGGGTGTCACGCAATGTACACCAGTCAGTGCGAATGTTGCTCCCAATGAAGTGCCATACATAATAAATTTGTTACAAAATCAACTGCGAGAAGTGTCCACATTAGGAGTCGCAGTTGTGTACTACTTATGAAGCACCAGAGAATAGCTTACAAATATAAGGACAAAACAATGATGAAAAACGACGGAAACTATGAATACAAAGCAGTGCATGCTACATGCAAAGGTGCAAGCGGAGCTAGGAGCTGAAGTCGTGCAATGGTGCCTCGAGGTACATAATTTCAAGATGGAAATGCCCATGTGCACATGAGAAGCTCTCTGTCTGTACTACAGCCCTTTCACTAACGTCCCCAGCCCCCCTTCAACAAGCTTCATGTTGTTGATCTTTTCCCAAAATGAAATGACTATGCCACTTCCACACAATAGCGTGTTCTTGAGAAATATAGGCAGCTCGGGTCAACATCTAAAGGTTGCGCAATATTTGGCAGTGTGGGATCAATTTTCAAATATTTGAAGGGTTGCTTCATTTTGCAAAAAATGATGTCGTACTTCAGAAGGTTGCTCAATTGCAAATGCTAAAGCACCCTTTTATTAATGAGAACTATTTTCCAAATGACCAAAAACTGAAGCAGACCATAGGCACATAGTTCATGATTACACAATAAGTGTACCTATTCCTCGAAATGAAAATTCGATTCCCCGAAGGAGACAAAACATAAAAGAATCTTGTGCTTTTAGTATGTCAATTGGCTGTACAAGTACACTGAATTCTCTAAGCTATCTTTGACAGGTACTCGAGTGTCGCATAGCTCATGTTCTCGCCATTGTTTTCTTTAGATTCCAAAGGCTCTTCTCTGCATATATGGCATTCCTGAGATGAATCACTGCTTACTTATGGTTTCCTGCAAGCAATCGCTCCTTATCATTGTAATGCCAGTTGCAGACCCTAAGATCCCCGCTTTGCACAAATGGTTTTTTCCTATTCACCGTTTTCCCGAACAAGTGCAGTGCTGCCGTGCTGGGGGTCACGTTGGCCTTTCCAAGCATAGGTTGAAAATGCAAAGTAGTGAGACAAGGGCCACTCCCTTTCCCCCACTATCATGGCAAAGGCAGTGGTAACACAGAATGTGATGCAGCATCGAACTAGATGCGATTGCAGTGCTGCCATTTGTGGTGCCGCGGAAACTCCGGCACCATAGCTCCAGCAACGAGACGTACCAAAACAAAGAAGATGAAAGGGTTGCGTTGCTTTGCAACCTCCCCGTGAACAACCCTATCCAAAAATGTGCTAATGAAAAAAAAAAAAAAAAGTGTGCACACACGTGCGCTTGTGAAATTGTTGAAAACTTGGAGTTCACTTGTTTAGGGAGTGCTAAAAGTAGACGGCGTTAGAGGTCTGGACGGTTACAGGCCAGCCCGAGGGCGACAAGCCACCCCAGCCCGCGGGCCAAGCTCAGTCTTCGCGGCAACATTCATGAAGGGCCCAACCGGGCACGGGTCTTGCATTTAAGTCTTCAAGGCGGGCTGAAACAAGTCACAAAAACAGCTATTTTTTTAAATATTTTTTTTAGCAGCAATATTTTTAAATATTTTGGGGGTTTTGGGAAAGCGACCATAATGGGGAGACCCGAATGCTGAGAGCATGTGTGTGGGTTTGTATATGTTTTTGTACAGTTCGGTGTGGGCAGCAAATGCTCTTCCAAAACACTAGCAGCACAGTGTTCATTTTCGTCACTGGCGGCGTCGCCGTCGTGCGGTCACTTCTCCCCATCAACACGCACACGGATGTGCCTACACAATGTGCACCCTCACAGGCGTAAACCATCTGCACGTACGAGTGCGTGCATCCACAATATGGGTGAGAGATTCCCCTGGGGGGTGCTTTTCCTAAACAATTTCTTGCAGACCACCGCAAGAGACGGCGGTATTTTTTATCCTCTTTTTTTCAGGTTGTAGCGGCAGAACTTTGTTCGCCTTTGTCCAAACCCGTCGTGACGTTCCCCTTCCTTTTCAACTTTGACAGAGGATATTGCTTTTTGCACCTTGCCATTTTTATTTTTTCATCCTTTCTGATATGCGGGTTTGGTTGCGAAAAAGGACGATGAGGGTGATTTTTTTTAATGAGCTGCCTAGGCCTGCAGACTAATCCAACTACTAATAGCAGCAAAAAAAAGAAAAAAAGAGGATGCTTACTGCGTCGCCTATTGGGTGTCGTAGTCAACATATGTAGCAGTGGCAAGCGAGCTGTCATGCTGCGCAATTTGTGAGCTATTCATACAGTGCTAAATTAGACCGGGCCTCAGCGGGCTTGTGAAAATCAGCATCGGGCTGGGCCAGGCCGGGCCGGCTGTTGGAAATGGATAGAGGGCCCGGCCACAAGAGACAGTGGGCCGGGCCCCTAAATACTGGCCCGTGCAGACCTCCGGAGGGCGTCTCACTGGCATCGCCTTGTGTTTGATCACGTGATGTGACCTGCGGGAGTAACTCGAATCTACTTGAGCAACACGTTCGGCTGGCACTCGTGTTTTCTTCTTTTCAACGGTTAGGTGCCAGTACAGTGTCTGGCACACATCTCCGACTGGCGTGTATGTGTGTGCGGTGTCACTGCAGCTGTAGTGAATGCGGCAGACACCTGTTCTGCTGCAGGTCACCGTCCAGACCTGACAGTCCACAGAAGCTTAGGCAGCGAGGAGTTGGGATGCCGCGACGACAGCGACAGTCGTGTTCCTTCATGCTTTTTACGGCGTTGGCCGTTATGGGCTCTTTCCACCACTGGAAATGACTTCCGTTGTTGATGTCGTAGTTTTGTCGCTGGCGATGTTGTAGTTGGCGATGTAGGGACGTCAGTCGTCGATGTTGCCGAATCTTTGAGAAAGATTGCCTGCTGTCCGCAGGAACCAAACCTGAGGCTGCTGCGTGCGAAGCGGGGGCGTTTCCACTGAGCTACGCCACAGCATTAAAAAAGCCGCTTTTTACTTAGGGTTTTCTTGCAGTACCCAATGTCCACTGCACGCGCTCTCTAGAAAAAAAAAAAAAATAGCCAATAACAAAATGCCATTGTAGCACTGTCAGTGCCAAGAGCTCGTGCTAGGAGATGCGCTTTCACAAGCTCCGGAACAAAAAGAAACAAAACCGTTCAGAACAAAATGGTCGGATGTCTATTTTGTCCTGGGCACTTTTGTTCACGCGCCGCATGGTGCGTGAACGCGATGCCGATGCCCAACGACTAGGCGCGTGACTGGTCGCAGCCATCGCTGTGACTCTACCGTGGATTAACGCCGCAATGCTAAATTTTTCCAGAACTCCAGTTTTCGTGACGCTATTTGTTGCCCACTTTGGGACCACTTTCGATACAGGGGCGGTATAGGACGCTAAACACACCAGTCAGGGACGCGTTCTGGGCGCCGTAGTGCCAGCCACTAACACGCTCTGCGTTCAAAGGCTGCTGGAGGCTCACCCCTGGCACTGGCCCACGCCCTCAGGTCGGCCTCTCGGGCGAATGGAGTGCGGCGCCTCCTTGCAGAGCGGCGCCAGGTGCGGGGAGATCACCTCTGCTCGGGACAGATCCACGCTCAGGTCCATGCCCAGCTGCTCTCGACCACGCTCCTCTTCGGGCTCCCGCACCGCCAGGGGGTTACGCTGAAATAACCCCCGACAAGTAAACTGGATGCCTTCGATCAAATGAACAGAGCCTTCTTTGTGTATTGCCACGGGGGCAGACGTAAGTAACAGTTTGTGAGGTGTGTGCGGGTATTTCTGCGTTTGAACGGCAAGTAGAGACAAAGACAGCTGGCTTTGCGTCTACCCACTAATTCCAACCAGAGCTCGCCATTCCGACATCCCTGCACACTCTCATCGCCTCCCTCTCCTCATTTCTTCCCCTGATTGCCACGGGGGCAGACATAAATCAAAGTATGTGAGGCGTATAGTTTTTTAACAGATTCTGAAAGCAATTTTACTGCTGCGACGTCGAAAATTGAAAAGATAAACAAGTGTCGGTTAAAGGGCAAACCTCCTTTGTACCACCTAATACGTGAGTGGCATTTGGCAACTTACGGCTTAGGAAATTTTGTTTCACTGTTGACAAACGACGACAGTGAGCTGCAAGCTAGTGCAGGCATAATTCTGAAACCTCCAGACTGTAATTTTCAGAACCATGCTTAGACAGGCTTGTCGATCATCGATCATTTGTCAAGAGCTAAACAAAATTTCTAAGAAACCAAAAGTTGGCAAATGCCGCTCACTCTTTTGGACATTAATAGTATGTTAAATTAATCCTATGTGCCAGTTTGTGTTCAAAGTTCAAAACCATGTATATGTGTCCAAAGAAATGAAGTCTGGCGAATAAATAAAATTTGACACAAATCCAGCTAGTTTCATTATGGTTCTAATTCTGCACCCTTCATCCCCACACATGGGGTAGCGAAAGCTTGGAAGCAAGGACTATTCGAAGTAAAATGAGTCAGTTGCATGAAAGCTAGGAATAAAATAGGCATTGGGTGTACTCGGTTCATTTCTCTGAACATATTAGACACATTTTAATGTTATATGTTGCAGCAGATGCTGTATGGTGAACTTCCATGCTTGATGTAGTGCCCTCATGCCCCACTCGAGGACTCTGAATATGGAAATAGAAGGGTGGCAACATCCACCCTCTATGATCTTTACATTTCTTTCTCTCCTTTTTTCAATGCGTGCTAGCCCCTACGGATCACCGACGTGCTTAAAGATCAACCTACAAATTCAACTTCTGCCACACAAAAACCCTTCTCCAGTGTCCTTTTCTCCATTCCCGTTCACACCCCTTCCTCCTCCTTTACCAAAAGAAGCGGGTCTCTCACGTACTCATTGCAGAAAGGAAGGGGTTTCCTCCTTTCTCGAATAAAAGGAGGAATTGAGGGGCAGTTTCCTGCTAAGGTCACTCAATAAGCGTGTGAAACCCCCGTTCCTGTGACTAGCACCAACCAAGTTTTGGCACTTTTTGGTCTTTAGTTTCCTGTTTAAAAGACACTGAAAAAGTTGAAGATGGATGAACCTGGGGCAGTTTCCTGCTAAGGTCACTCAATAAGCGTGTGAAACCCCGTTCCTGTGACTAGCACCAACTAAGTTTTGGCACTTTTGGTCTTTAGTTTCCTGTTTAAAAGACACTGAAAAAGTTGAAGATGGATGAACCTTTTGCTGCAACCTAAGCAGGTGGGAAAAAAAATTTTTTTCCTGCCCTTTCTAATTATTTTTAAATTTGTTTTTTGTTTTTTTCTGGAGAGATTAGCCTCTTGATTGTTGCATTTTGGTCAGGAGGCAAAAATGTGAGAGAAGGATACTCTTGAGAAACTTTCAGCCAGGCACTGGCTAAAATTTCCTCAGCACTGGAGCACTGGGAAGCAGGTGCTTGACTTGCTACGGGCCGCATGAAAATATCTGAACCGTATGCAGTGAAGTCAAGACAGTATGTAATCGTGATGGGACATTGGGTTGTGATGCAGGCCCACCAGGCGACATGACTCACCTGCCTAAGCTTGGACATCGCATCGACCGGAATGAAGTTTACTTTGTTGAAACGGGTGACAAAGCACACCACTTGGTACAGGTTCTGCCCTTGCTCCTCCTCTCCTAAGATCAGGACTCGGAAAACTTGTACCTCCTGGTAGGGAGAGCAGACAAACTCTGTCAGAGCGAGCGACATGTAGAGACACCGTTATCTTGGATGCATGATCTAGTCACATCACCATCATCGAAAAAGCTGTCAGTAGAAGGGTCGGTCCCTGCAGCAGCCTATGCGACTCCAAAACAACACAATATGCTGTATCAATTCGAGTGCGTGATGTGCTTACTAGCCACCGTAGCTGAATACATCAGTGCCAACTGAGCGTGCGCAGATGGGAGCTCCTGCTACATTAATTTTGCACTATCAAAGTTGTTGTTCTCGACACACTCATTCTGTTGCAAGTGGCTGGCATGCACGCTTTACATAGTGGGTCTCCTGGATGCATTATTTTAAACTACACCCTGCAAAAAGCCAATGGTTGTGGTCTACAGAAAGACCTCGGCAAATATGGAGGCCAACAAAATACTCAGGCTAGAGATATGTTTCATGCTAGGATTAGCAGAGCATGAGAATGACATTCGGTGTCCGTGCACAGGTTACATTTCTAGGTTTAAACCAGGAGTAGGCAAACTCAAGTTCACAGGCCCTTGTGGCCCCAGAAATAATTGTAGTACAGAAGCCTCACCTGGCACGAGTTCCACTACACTCGTGGACATCCACGAGTTGCGTAGAACAGTTACTCGAACCATAGCATAATCACCCCCTTGTCCCATGTGTGTGTGCGCACAAGTGTATGTGTGTGTATGCATATGTATGTGTGCTTTCCTTTTTTTTTTTTTGTCTAGTCTAGTCCCTTGCTCCTCATAGCACCGTCCCGTTGGTGAAATGCCTTTCCCTCCACCTGCACACCGAACGGCACCACAAACTTTTAAATGCAATGAAGTACTATCACTATCACTATTATAAATGAAGGCACTTAGGAAAGTTGGCATATTTGCAAATGGCACAAGACTAATGAAAATGGTAGGAATGATTATGGCAATACATTAAACTTATCAGACAGCGAAACTCAAAATAATTTTAACGTAATTATGCAGACATAAATCAGCAGACTAAGGATGAAGATGCCGGTAATGACAATGTGCAATAAGTGTCACAAAAACTATCAGCGGGATAAAAAAATCAAAACAGATACGAAGCGTTTGGTGAGCGTACAGTGCCTTCTCTTTGCCCACTCTTATTTTTGCGCTGGTAGCAGCATGCCTGCTGGAAATAGGCCGTGGGCTGGGCGTGACTGCAAGTACCACGGCTAGCCTTGGGCCAGTAGGAAGGTCCAGTGACTGGACACAAGAATGGTGAAAAATTTTGAAAAGATACATACTTGCTCTAAGAAAAGGTCACTGCAAAGTCAGAGGTGACTTCATTGGGTATCTTTAGCGTGGCTCGACAGAACAAACCTCGTCTTTGTTTGTGAGCACGAATCTCATTTCTATAGGGTGTCACAAATCAAGGAGCTTGCAGTAAAATGAGCTGAAAAAATTGGTACCTGCACATAAGAAACTCAAACATTCATGTCAGTGGATCAGTCGTTCCACTCTTTACGGTGCTGCAGAGCCCACTGAGGCAAACGTCGGGGCGGTTCCAGTCTTTATAGGAAGTCACAGGTGGTGTTGCAGTAGATGATGTCCTCCTTGAGTGGGCTCTGCGGCACCGCAAAGAGTGGAATGACTGATCCACTGCTACTTTTTGTACAGGAGGTGGTACTGCTTACGTCATCGCAAGAGAGACCGCTACTGAAAGATGGAATCAACAATAGTGACGGGGAACTCGGCCAATTTGACATGACAGCACACCCAAAGGTGCGAACACCCAGTCATCGTCATGGGACATCGTCTACTGCAACATCACCTGTGACTCCCTATAAAGACTGGAATCACCCTGACGTTTGCCTCAGTGGGTTCTGCGGCACCGCAACGAGTGGAATGACTGATCCACTGCTACTTTTTGTACAGGCGGTGGTACTGCTTACGTCATCGCAAGAGGAACTACTGAAAGATGGAATCAACAACACAGTGACTGGGAACTCGGCCAATTCGACATAACAGCACACCCATTGGTGCGAACACCCAGTCATCGTCATGGGACATTGTCTACTGCAACACCACCTGTGACTCCCTATAAAGACTGGAATCACCCTGACGTTTGCCTCAGTGGGCTCTGCGGCACCGCAAAGAGTGGAATGACTGATTCACTGCTACTTTTTTGTACAGGTTGTTGACAAAACCTATTACTGCACTGTCACAAACAATTTCTTTACACTGTTAGTGCTGGCGAGTTCACGGTCCTTGATTGTTACATGCTCCGAGTGCTGGGCTGTGCTTTTGTTGCTTCTACAACTTAGTGGGGATGTGGAGTTAAACCCAGGTCCAACTGATGCTATGCTGAGAAAAAGTCTTGACAACCAACAAACAATGAGCGTGGCTCTTCACAATATTCAGTCAAAACAAGTGCTACTTGAGAACTCTCTAGGAGCAGTCCAAACACGGCTTTCCCTTATCGAGACTAACTTTGAAAGTTTAAACAAGAACAAAGAAAGAATTGACGAGAGCGAAGCTCAGATACGTAATCTACTAAACCACATCGTTAAGCTCGATGGGAAAATAGATTACTTGGAGAATGCTAGCCGTAGAAACACATCGCAATATATGGTTTGCATGAGGATGAGAGAGAAGACTTGAGGAAATTGGAGCAAACAGTAACGGAAGTTATCTTTAGTGCTGAACTACAGGTGGAGGTAAAAACTATCGAATGCATTCATAGGATCAATAGAAAGCTTGGCAATCACCCTAGACCAGTGATACTACACGTCAAGGACTTTAACGAGAAAATGCGAGTTCTGAAAAACTGCTTCAAATTGAAAGGCTCGGTGATATCAATTTCCGAAGATTTTTCACATAATGTGAGCACGATTCACAAAACCTTTGGCAAAGCGCTGCTGTCAATAAAGCAAATAGAGATAAGGTTGCGCTTATTTTTGATAAATTGAAGATTAACAATGACTTGTCAGTTGGGACCCTGTGAAATGTGAACGCATGAAATGTGGCCTGAAGCAAGATAATACCCCCTACTGACCGGTTCTGCAAGAGCAAGATTGACCACTATCGAAGGAAAAACGATTGTGTCTAGTGTCACTCAACGCGCAAAGCATTGTGAACAAGGCTGATAGATTGGAAGAATGTTTACTCGTGTATAACCCCCACATCGTAGTACTAACAGAGACATGGCTCCATCCAGGGGTTCATGATTCAGCCCCATCGGGACACCTATTAATTCGTCAAGATTGAGAGGCAAGGGGCGGGAATGTGGCAATAGTAATGAAAAATGGAATATCCTTTGTACAACTTGATGAAATACCAAATCACGAGAGCATCTGGTGCAAAGTAAATATGTTTGGAATGAGCATTTTGGTTGGCGGAATTTATAGGCAGCCTAAGGCTCCTCGTGAGTATTTAACTGATTTACATGAGTACCTTTGTGCAGAAGTTAACAATAGAACTAAACTGATATTGACAGATGATTTTAACTTGCCCGGCATCAACTGGATCACGTTAACAAATGATAAGATAGACGAAGAAAGCTCGCAACAGCTATTGGAAAGTGCACTCAGCTTTTGTCTTGACCAATTGGTGCTGGAAGTAACCCGCATATCCGGAACAGCGAGTTCTACTCTAGATCTGCTGTTTGTGAGCCTAAAAGAGTTGAAGGTTAAGGTCGAAGATGGCATTTCCGATCACAAATTACTAGTCTGTACTTATCCATTGTGCAATACTACACCTTACAAGCGTGTTACTGTTACGGTAAAAAATTATGCGATGGCCAATGATGTATGTATCCTTGATTATCTAGAAACCCAAATCACCCAATTCAGCCACATGTGCGACGTTGATGAAATGTGGTGCAAGTTTAAAGATATAATAACTTATTGTGAAACGAACTTCGTTCCAAACAGAAAGAAAACGATAAACCGCATGAACCAGTGGATAACGCGAAACATTATGCATATGAAACGCCGACTGAAGCGGAGACGTAGAAAGAAGCTCGAGGTGCCAGAACTATCACGAGAATTAACATTACAAATCAACTCAGCTAGGGCAAGGTGTACTTCAATATTACCCTACCAAACTATGACCTTCAAAAGTTTTGGCGATATCTGTCGAGACGAGAAAGCCATGTTAAACAGTTCGAAATTGATGGCGCTATCACAGTTGACCAAGAAACCATATCTTCAGGCTTCAATTCTTTTTTTCAATCAGTTTTTTCTAGAGCCCTCGAAGATGAGTGGGAACTAGATAGGAGTATTGAAGTGCCTGTAATGCCAAACTTAAAGATTATTCAGCCTGGAATCTTATCGTTATTACTGAATCTAAATGTAAAAAGTCTGCTGGACCTGATGGAATATCTGGCACAATTTTAAGGAGATATGCAGAGTGGCTCTGGCACTATCAATGTCTAATTTTTGTTGAGTCACTGCGATCCTCACGGCTACGCGGATGATTGGCGTTGTGCTAAGACTGTCCCTATTCACAAGACAGGAAATAAACACTTGATCACAAACTACAGACCGATTTCACTGACAAGTATGACATGCAAGTTAATTGAACACATTATATGCAAGGCGATAACTAAACACTTAGAAGACAACAATGTTCTTTACTCACATCAACACGGGTTCCAGGTAAAATTGTTTACGGTAACGCAACTCCTAGAGGTTACCCACGATTTTGCGCTTACTATTAACGAGACAACAAACGGATGCCATTTTTATAGACCTATCAAAAGCCTTTGATCGTCTGCCCCATCAGAAATTAATAAGCAAGTTGCAGTCAGTTGGCATTAGTAACACTTTGATTTCGGGAATTAATGGTTACCTTGTCAAACGCAAACAGTATGTTGTACTGGACGGTAGTACCTCTGGTATGCTGGATGTGTTTTCGGGAGTGCCACAGGGGTCAGTGCTGGGCCCGTTGTTATTTTTTATTTATGTAAATGATTTGTCGGCTTGTGTTGATCCAACTGTAAAAGTGAGACTCTTTGCCGATGACTGCGTCATATATACAACCATAGCTGGACCTGAGAGTCAGATAAGAGGTCAGATAAGAGAGTCAGATAAGGAGGTCTAGCGTTACCGCAATGGTTGCGAGTGCAAAGTTGGACACCCTAAAAGATTGAAGAAAAATTGCTAGCCTAAAGTTTTCGTATGCACTGTACCAACAACAAATAAATATAGCACAAGAAAAATACCTGACGGCCCCTTCGTGCACTCAAAGCGAACCAATCATAACAAGACAATCAGACCGTATTCAGCCAAAAACAACACATTTAAATGTTCCTTCTTCCCCCGCATTATTAATGAATGGAATAAGTTACCAGAAGATATCATAAATAGTACATCAGCGCAGCCTTTTGCCGAGACTCTCACTTCTATGCACTAGCATAACATTCCGCTTATGCGTTTTCTTTTTCTGTCTTTTTATTGCGAATGTCTTATAACACTGTAGTGCTTCTTGTATGTACAAATGTCCACTTCTGTATAGGTCTTCAATGACCTACAGCAGTGGTTCTCAAATGGGGGTCTGCAGACCATTTGGGGTCCGCAAAGGCATTCTAGAGGTCCGCGAAGCCCTGCCTCATCAGTAAAGGCTGGCAATAAAAGTTGTCTTTGTTTTCAGATCGAGAAGAAATGTTTCAGTTTTCGGGCGAGTTTTCTAGTGTGTATGTCAAAAGAGAAGTCATTGGGACATAGTGTTGTGCACACTAGTCCTTAGTTATATTCATTTATTAAATCATTAATATATTTAACCTATACGCTTTCCCTCCCTTCACCACGAACGGGGTCCTCCATCATCCCGCTGATCCACAAGGGGTCCACGAAACATTGATGGTTGAGAACCACTGACCTACAGTATTGATAAATAAATAAATAAATGAAAACTATTTTAGTAATGTGGTTCACTGTGGAAAAATTCAAGGCGTGCCTCCATTCCCGCAAAAAATGAGAACAACGTCCTTAACATATCAAAAGACAGGCACTGACTCGGATGACCGAGAAGCCCCACGTCTTGTGGTGTCACCGCGTGACTGCAGAGATACAACTATCAGGCGACTTGGTCGCCTATGTCCAAGCCTGTCATGAAAAATGTTAAGGATGTTGTTCTCAATTTTCACAGGAACAGAGATTTGACTTCACCGAGGTATAAATCCCCCACTAAAATACACCTTTGACAAAAATTTGAGCATGTTATGTGTGGATGTCGTATAAGCAGGAGCTGGGAGGGGAAAACCACTCACAGGACCACCAAACTTTAGATCAGAGGTCTTGGATGGAATAACTCGTATTTGTTCTGCCTGGACGAAATCTTACTGGAAGGCCGTTGTTCTGTCCGACGGACGAAATGCCAGGCACTGCCTAAATAAATACTCGCCCCATTCACCTTTCTCTTTGACAGGTGTGAGAGGGTAGGCGCATGCTTGGTTGTGGCATTGGGACATAGTGTTGTGCACAATGTCACAGAGATTGTCAGAGTGCGCAAACAGCGTAAAAAAAGCCACGATACAGTGGTTGTAGCTTCCGCTTCTGAACTGGCACAAGATTGGGGGAAATATATATATATATATATATATTAACGTCAGTGAGTTGTCGTGATATAAATTCCTTAAAAAAATACTCTCTCCCCGTAGATCTAGAAATACTGCACCAAGGAGTGTGTGCAAGACACTTTGGCGCTCGAGAACCAACCAGTGTAAACCAAAGGGCTTTTGCATACCGACTGAAACTCCTGTCGCTCCCCTGTGAACGGAATTGATGCACGGCTTCCGACATAAGGAGCGACACAAATTTCTACTTCGCGGAATTAGCACGATTCGCTTACACAGATATCCCCAGGCTGCTGTTCCTGATATATTCACACTGTTACCTCGAGGAAAGTGGCCCGTGCCTTCCCGATAGCTGAGAGCACAATTGTGCATGCAGGGCATGCAGGGTGGGGGGTATACACCTAAATGGGTCTGCCACTGTCCGGACGGTCGCCCCGCCGTAGTACACTCACCATTTTAAAGTCTATGAACTGGGTCACGTGGGTCCCTTCGGACTTGTGGAACTCGAGCGTGATGGTTTCGTCCGAAGTGTTGGCGACCAGGCTCTCGCGGAGCACGTCGCCCCCGTGGTTCCGCACATTGATCACCAGCTGACTGAGCGAGATCCGGACGAGCACATGACATAGGCAGAGCACTAGGTTCACCTTGCACATAGTCGGTGGCCAGGGAAAAGCCTGAACTACTGCGCCAAGCCCATGTTACCGAGCCACACCGCTCGATCATTCACTCATTCACTGTTGTCACTTGAGTAGCGGTAGAATTCGCAGCGGGCCGCAAGGCTGGCAGGGCTGCTGGCGCTGCACAGGATACAGCTTGGGGCTTCGTCTTGGTCGTCTTGCGCTTGCACGTTGTCCCGCTGGCGCTTCCACAGGGACCGCCTGAACCAACCTAAACCGTTCGGTTGGTTTGGTGTTTTGTAACAAAAATGAGTAAGGAGAGATGATCAGTTGGTCACATTACGACATTACTGTGGTAGCTTGAAACAACAACACAAAATATCGATATTGCTTTCGTTTCCGCTCTTCTGCTATGAAACTCACCATTTTTTCTTCATGCAACAAAAGCTGATTTTACTGTTTTAAGTGCGCTTTAGAGAGGTTGCATAAGTTCTAGAGAGAGCCACTAAGCAAATTTATAAAAACAACATAAAATTTTGAATTAGTATTATACGGATTGTACCAATCCAACCCAATCCAGAGCGAGCAGCCAGCCAGCTAGCCGCCCGCCAGCCAGCATCGGTGGCGTCGGTGGCGTCAGATCGCGTCAGCGGCGTAGTAGATAAACAGGGAGTACAGCGGATGTGAAGAAGAAAGCGATTACGAGTCTTGACGCAATAGCCGCTTCTCAAGGCAAGACATTTGTGTTTCTGCCCGGAAAAAGGATCATGAGACCACTTTAACCCCGGAGTATCCCCTGCGTGTCCTGATGCTTGTTACGGGGAGCGACGACGCCAGTGACGGGCTCGAAGACGTGCGCTACCTCTTCGAAGTTTGTCACCTTGGCAGCAAGAATGATCCACACGCAGCCGGTCACAGCTGTCGCGGCACTTCTTTCGACGAGGGCTACGCGTCCTCTTCCTCTAAGGAGGACGACTCGGACCCAACGGGCCTGGTCACCGGCCTCTCGACAGTCTGCATCGACGATGCCGCCGTGCTTCGCCGCGGGCCCACCCGGACGAGAGACGATCGCCCGCGCCCCCAGCCATACGGTCACCAGCAGGAATATCACGACGAGCGATGGCGGGAAGAGCGGTTGGGCGCGCGCTTGGTCCTCCCGCCGTCGCCGCCAAAGCCCGACTCGGGGGCACCGAGCGCGGGCAGCGGGGGCATTCGAGAATGGCCCCTGGGCAGTCCTCTGTCTCAGCCGTCTCCCGTGGAGCCGCTGTCAGTAGACTCGAACGTCTCTTCGTCGCCTCCGTTAGAGGTATTCGCGTTGGGCTGTAGCCCAGGGAGCTTCGACCAGAGGGATGCGCTGGCCTCGAGTGTGTTGCCCCCAGCAACCTCAACGCACTCAGCCGCGATGGACTCGCGCTCATGGGCGACATGCAAGCTGGTCAGCCGCACCAGGAGCTTGTGGACGACCTGGGAGCCCTTCTGCTGGCGGAGCCCGCTCAGCCGGACGGCGTGGACAGCATCAAACGGTACTTGATGGACGAGGCGCCACTCGCGCCTGGGCTGCCCGAGTTGGATATCGAGGACGTGCTGAGCGTGTTGCCGGCCACTCCGATCCCCAAGGAGCAAAGGACGCAGCCCCCAATGACTCCACCTCTGGCACAGGAATCGAGGGCACTCCTGGAGGGGATGCAGGCCGTCCAAGCCAACTCGAGGAGGTACCTGCCGATCCTGCCCAAAGATCCCAACACCAGGTGCGTACAGCACACCTTAATGTACTGTACATACTAGGCATATCTTATTGAAAGCGACATCATAGGTTATGAGTTTTGAGGCACTGGTCTCACCTCAATGCTTTATATGAAGCTGTACTAGCAGCTCAATGAAAGTGTGAAGTTGTAGATGGGCTGATAAAAAGAACTTCACCGACGTAGATCCTCAGATGTGCGTCTCATTAAAGGCGTGCGGAAACGAATGTTTCACTTTTATTACCTTGTTTAGATATGAACTCTTTTATGGCACTGCTTCAGGAACATCAATCTTTCCATGGAAAATGTAAGAAAGTAATTTGAAAACAAATGAGCCTATCACCAAATTTTGCTTCTGGTGAGTGCTTCTGAAGCTTCATTGGAACATCTTAATATTAGTTGTCTCACAGAGCAGTGCCAGTCCAGGAAAGTGCAGGTCACTCGTGCAGGTAATCTAGACTTGAACGCGATTGCAATGCCTTTGTAGAAAAAGCCAAAAGAGAGTCGGCATTGTATCGGCGATAGAGGTGATCGGTCATGCACGAGCCACACAAACAGCAAGAGAATCAACATGATCTCAGTGCAGCTGCCAGGTGGCAAGCCGTCGGAATCCGCGCTTCCTGTTCTCATGTGCCCAGCTGGCGTGATACATGCGGTGTGTTCCAACATTTGCTTTGTGGGACTTTTCATACTTTGGGGATCTTTTCTACACTTAAGGAAAAGTACCGCGACATTGTGATACAGAGTACTATGGTGGATACAGTTCTCTGCCGCTGTCCTCACTGTCTTCTTTATATTGTCGTCATCCTCACTAATGTCAACTTCTTAGTCCTCATATTCTGTCTTCTTGCTGGGGGTGCATTGCACATGCAACAGCTCTGTGAGCCCCGATTGGCAGTTGAGATGGCGGCACAGAGGATGCAGTTAGCATGAGGCCCGCAGCTGTGGTGCAGTGCAATAGCACAACCCCCACCGGAGCGTCCGCAAGGATGCTTCTTTCATTCAAACCACAGATATCATTTTGTTTCCTTCTCTTATCGGCATGGGGACGTTTTACAAGTATTCAGATACATTCCCTAGAAATTACGGAACGTCCAGCACGCGTCCTACTTTCTTCGACCGAAGCCGCGATTAACCCCTATTTTTCATCTGACACCAGAAATTGACACCGAAGAACCCGAGGTCTGTGGGGGAAATAGACTCCTAAACACCCCCCCCCCCCCCTTCCCGGAATTTGAAGAAAACTAGACCCCGAAAACAAGGAACCCCACTTCTAATGTTGGACATTGATGTCCCGTCCTCGGTGATAAGTTTACAGCTTCTTTATAATCGCAAAAAGGGTAACTTAGACCTATTTTGTCCCCTTGTAATGTTTAAAAGACTCTTGTTAGCGTCTTTACGACGTGTCTGGTTTATCCTGCTTTAGTATATATTAATATCTTTTTAATCTTGTGTTTTTTTTTTGTTTTGTATAATGTGCTGTGTTAGGAAACCTATGCAATTTCATAAATCGTATTCATATTTGACATTTGATGTTTGGTATTTATGTATTTCGCTCAGACTTTTAACCTTTTCTGACAAAACCGTTGTGTGATTGCATGTTTCACTTGTTTCTATGTATACCTGTGTTTACATCGTGTTGTCTTGACGGTAATTTTTAGCGTGAACGTTTTGCACTTTTAACAATGCTGTGCTAGAGCTGTAAGGGGGCAGAGACCTCGTCAGGCATCACGCCTTTAGTCTCTGCCCACCTTCCGACCCGATCGGGAAAAGAAACGATCAAGAAAGAAAGATGTCTACAATAAACAAGACAATAAGCAATGACATTTTTTTATCACTTTTTTCTTTTTTTACCCAGTTCTTTAGAGGTAGAAAAATAAAATGGCCCTTGTAATTCACCCTCTTCCGATAATGCTCTATGAGTTAAGGGTAGGAAACTAATTAATAAGTTGATAAACAGTCTCCACTTTGTTTTTCTTTATCAATGTAGCTTTCTACATAACAATATTGTTTGCAATTTGCCAATCATTTCAGTCTAACCATTCCAGATGTAGCACAAGACAGACCAAACAGACAGCATTAGTTAAATTATGCAAATTTAAATTTCACAAGCTTCTAAAATTGGTAATGAGGTGTGGCAATGAGGTTATTAAAATAGAATTGGTTGGAGGATTCTTATGTCATGTTATTTGATGGGGAAAAAGCAGATGCCACATGTAGTCTTTGGAGCTTAATTCCTTGAGTGTTAATCTTTTACAACTTGTAATTTGCAGGGAGTTTTTCAATTTGTTATCTTAGTTAATCATATAATTTAAAGTCATGCACAAAAACTTCATTTCTTTTTTTTTTTGTGTAGTTTCAATTGGTATGCAGGAAGCTATGTACAAATTGTGTACAGGTTTATTAAATGTGTTCTAGGTGTGGAGTAGCTGCTAGTACTTATCTCTACTTTACGTGATAGAGGGACAATGCAATGAAGTGAAGTTAGAAGCAAACTTGGATAGGAACACTTATATAGCAAAGTGATCACTGACCTAGAGCCAATTGAAGCTGCCTATACTATTTATAGCTATTCTCACACTCATTTACAAATAACTACATTATTATGCACACACGAGTTGTGGGCACTACACATATGGACAAACCTGCTTTTACAAGCAAAGTGCGTGCACATTATTTGTGCTCTAGTCAGCCCCACCACTTTGGCGTGATGTCGTAGACACGAGTCTGCCGGAAAATACAGCAGGCTGGCTCATACTTCCAGGAATTTACATAGGAATGACGTTCAAAAGCAGAACAGAAAGCTTCTTTGAAAGCCAAAACAGGAAGCCATGTGGTGTAGGTATACATTCAGAATAATTGCTGTAGTGTGGGTACAGTTCAATGTAAAAAAGAAGAAAAAAAAACTTTCTAGGGGCTAGGTGTCTTTCTAATTCAGCAGAATTTAGTGAATTTATTTTTATTACGTTTCAGTATATGCCGTTGCATAATACCACCTGCTTTTAGTTATATTCATGCTGGTTCCAAACTTGAGTTTTACATATACTGGAGAACTGACATACACATGCATTCTTTCTACACATTTATTGGTGACATGTGCTGATAAACAGCTGAAAGCATTTTTGTTTGGATCCATATCACTTGAGCAAATGCCGTTTTAGTGAACAACTGGGGTGCGTGTTAACCCCCCCCCCCCCGTCTGCGTTCACACCGCTTCGCAGCGGCAGTCTGCGGCGGCTCTTTTGCAAAAACGTTAATACACCCATGAACGCCGCTTCGCGGCGGCCGACCATTTGCTAATGTGTCTTTCGATGAAAAGTCAGTGTTTGCTAAAAGTTCATTCGACGAAATGAGTGCGACCTGCCCCATAACAACATGGTGTTATCTTTTTTCTAACCTGCATATCTCTTTCCTATGGGAGCAGTAGACTCTACTTATTTTAGGCAGTCTATATATCTTATCAGACTATACATACCAGAGGGACCCAAGTGAGTGTTGTTCCGAGTCCGAAGTGAAAGTGTTTTGAATAGCTCATATCGTCCTTTTTTTGTTTTTTGCTGCTAGTTAAAATCTTTTATCTTTTTTTTTTTTTTGCTGGAGATGTAATTGTGGCATTATTCATGATGCAGTCTTTAAACGTTTAAAGTCTCTGAAGTGAGCTTTGTGGGGTTTCATACATCTCAGCAACTCTCTTCCTGCTTCTCAAATGGTGATCGCTGGACTCTTTGAGGGGTGCAAAGCCCTCCTATAACATTTAAAAAATAGCAGAACGAATAAAAAAAAAATATTCTAGTCAACCATTTAAAACTTTAGGCCATTTTGGTTGGGAGCAACAGAAGCATTTTCTGTTACCCACAACAGGGCTCTGAAAATTCTGCTTCAATCCTTGCAAATCGAGCACAGAAAATTGTCTCTACGTGGGTGCAGATATATTTGCCTAAATCGTTGAGCTTGTATGTAGGAAATGAAGGCAGTTTTGCTTAAGTGTTATACTCCTGATGCCTTCCCAACGCTTAACAATTAAAGAACCCATGTCACAATGCAAGAGTCATGGATGTCTTAATTGTCATTCATGCTCCTTCCCTTTTTCCCGTCACTGGTCAATCCACAAAGGATCCCAGACAGTGGCAAGTTTATTATTATTATTATTATTTTCCCTCTCTTGTTTATAGTATTTTTCTCAGATTTTTTTTTCCCGTGTTTCAAGAAAAAGGCCACTGGTTGTTCTTGAACACGCAATAAACATTATTATTATTATTATAATTACTCTTATTAATAATCTTTTCTCTTTCAACAAAAATAATACATTGTTGGTGGAGACATTGGGAAAAAGTCTATTAACAGGGTGTCTAGCGACCGGGAAAACTGGGAATTGTCAGGGAAATTTTAATTACCGGGAAAAATCAGGTAATTGTCAGGGATATTGTCAAAAAGCGAGCCCAGTCAGGGAAAATAAGCTGGAAACGCCATCGAGTGCCCTGAGCAAAGACTTGAGAACTTGGGGGCAGAAAAATAGGCAGAAAATTCTGCTTAGAGTGGAGTCCAAGCTCTGCTCACCCGATGTAGTGTGTGCTACCCAAAGGAAAGGGAACAGCCGACAAATCCAGTCCAAGCCTTGGATTGGATTGAGGGCGCGACACTAGGCTAGATCCACTTAGAGCTACTAGATTTAGTAACAAATGGGAAAGCCGCAGACCCCAATCCAAGCCTTAAGCCAAAGGTATACGAAAGTGTGCATCAGGCGGCCATGCTGCCATTCGGTTATTGACGTGTGTGGTTGAGTGTCATGTTTTCATCGTGTTTCCGGAAGTGACCTCTTCACTGACGATGTCGGCGGCAAGAGAGTGCTCGTTTAATCCAGACTCGATGTACCTGAATATTTTGGAATATGCAAGATGGATTAAGCCTGTGCAAAATGATCCTCACAGTGCTCAATGCTTTGTGTTGTAATGGTCTTATATATCTAACCGCCTCTACAGTGGTCAGGGAATTTCACCTGAAATTGTCAGGGAAAACGTGGAAAAGTCAGGGAATTTTAAAGTAATAATTTGCTAGACACGCTGATTAAAAACAGCTTGGCCCAAGACACAGCAGAAGAAAGCATCATAAATAAAACATAGATACCAACATATAACTAAAAAATAAATTATGTAATATAGGAATATGCTTTATACCAGGGGTGCACAACATACAGCCCGCGGGCCGCATGCGGCCCGCGGGCACTTTTGTGTGGCCCGCGGCCCAGCTGAGCGCAGAAACCGCTCACCGTGTCATTCAATGCACTGCGGCCGTGGACTTGGCAGAAAGCATTCGAACCCGTTGACCTACTTTTCTCAGAGTCCTCTTTTCCGGGGGAAACTCCGCGTCCTCAGTTCAAATATTCCCTCTCCACTAGACCCACAGAAAACAACAATACAAAAGCCTGTACAGCCATCCAGTGCGTTGTTATGACCCCTAACAGCGTCCCTCCCCTATCCTTGTTCCAGTTCTTCTTCATCCTGTTTCCTCCTCCCTCTCTCTACGGAGGCTACAGCCCTCTCCCTCCTGTTGGGACATGATCAGTGACAGCTTGTTGCTGATAGAGAAAAGCTAGTCGTGTCACGCTTGGAATATGAGTGCACTTCAAAGAAGAGAAGAATCGACCAGGAGGGCCGGAAATTCAACCAGGAGTGGACATGGAGGTACTTTTTCATTGAGAACGCATCGAAGTGCTTATGTCTTGTGTGTCGAGAATCTCTCGCGGCTCCTACAGAATACAACGTTCGACGCCACTACGAGACCAAACATGCCCGCGACTTTAGCGCTCTTTCGGATTCGGAGAGAAAAACAAAGTTTGAGGACTTTAAACGGAATTTGCTTGCTGAGCAAGGCATTTTTACGAAAGCAAAGAACACATCTGAAGCAGCCACGCGGGCGTCTTTTCAGATATCTCGACAGATCGCTCGTTCAGGTCGTTCGTTTACTGATGGCGACCTCATCAAGGAATGTCTTATGATTGCTTCTGAGGAGATGTGCCCGGACAAGAAGTTGGTTTTCCAAAACCTGAGCCTATCAAGAATGACAGTACAACGACGTGTGCATGACATTGCCAACGACCTATCAAAACAGCTGGAGAGGAGTTGCAGTCATTTTGTCTACTACTCTCTTGCTTTGGATGAGAGCACAGACATCAAAGACACAGCACAGCTGCTTGTTTTCATCCGTGGTGTGAACGAAAACTTCGAAGTGACTCAGGAGCTGGCATAGCTTTGCTCAATGCACGGACGGACTACGGGAGAAGAGATCAGCAAGGAGGTCAAAGACGTCATCGAGAAGCACAAGCTATCATGGGAAAAACTCGCAGGTGTCTGCACCGATGGAGCCCCAGCCATGATGGGAAAGAAAAACGGAGCCGTTGCCTTACTTCAAGCGTTCAGTGGTGTAGAACTGAAGCAATATCACTGTGTGCTTCACCAGGAAGCACTCTGTGCCAAAGTGATGAAGTTTGACCATGGGATGAAGGTCGTGACTTCGGTTGTCAACTTTATACGTGCTCGGGGATTGAAGCTCAGGAAATTTAAAGAGTACCTGAAAGAAATGGAGAGTGAGCACATGGACATCCCGTATCACACTGAAGTTTGCTGGCTAAGCCGTGGGAATGTTCTGAGTCGCTTCGTCGCGCTGAAGGCCGACATCATCGCTTTCTTGCAAGAGGAAGGGAAACACATACCAGAGCTGGAGGAAGAACAATGGTCGTGGGATCTGGCATTCCTCACCGATATTTCAAGCCATCTGAACACGCTTAACATAGCTCTCCAAGGAAAAGACCATATCATTTCGGACATGGTGAGCGCGATCTTCGCGTTCCAAGGAAAGCTGCGCCTCTTCAAATTGCAGCTTGGGGGTGGAAGCATAGTTCACTTTCCAACCTGCCAGAAGCTCTTTCCCACCGGCGAAAATCGGAAGACGGTAGCTGCGACGTACGCTCCACATGTTGAGTACCTGCTCTCCGTGTTCCAGCAAAGATTCAAGGCATTCGAAAGTGAGAAGAGTAACTACGATTTGTTCCGCGATCCGTTTTCTGTCGCACCGGAAGACGCAAGTCCGACGCTGCAGCTAGAGCTCATCGACCTCCAGTGCTCGCCAGAACTGAAGAGTATGCATCATGAGTCTCAACTGCTTGACTTCTACAGAAGCCTTGACAGGAGCAAGTACGGAAACCTTGTGGACCACGCATTGAAGCTTGCATCACTTTTTGGGAGCACGTATGTCTGTGAGCAGACGTTCTCACATACCTCAACAAGAACCGTCTTCGATCTTCTATGACGGACATGACACTGCGAGATGTGCTGAAGACGGCCACCAGTGCGATGATGCCGGATATTGAAAACCTGTCTGCAGCAAAAAGGTGTAACGTGTCACCCTAGGTGCGGCCCGCGCAGTTTCCAATAAACAATTTTTGGCCCCCCGTCATTTTTGAGTTGTGCACCCCTGCTTTATACACAAAGCACTCACACAATCCTAAAATAAAATGTGCTATAAACAAAGAAAGGCACAATACATTACAGACTAAACAGGAAAACACCAACGGAATATATCAATTAACCAGTAATAAGGAGGCAAATGAAAAAGAAAGCAAAGAGACGAATAGTAACCATTAAAATTTACATGATTCGGTTAAAGAGAGCCAATCCCCAGAAGCCGCTTACTGACAGTGTGTGAAGTTCTATACGTTGTGAACTGAGTTGGATTAAGAATGGTCGGTAGGGTTTATGCCGTAGTTTAATAACAGTATTTTTTTGTTTATTGATACTGTCAATCTTTTGCGAGATCTTAACAGGAGTGGTACATCGAAACACTTTCATGCAGGGTGCACCTGCTGCGACAACGAAAAACAAGTCTGAATATGTGGTAGCACTTACAACGTCAGGTGGTAGGCTGTTCCAATCAATGATTGTACGAGGAAAGAAGGAGAGCTTAAATGTATCATTTTTATATTTATATGGCTTTATTGTTTTGCTATGTGTATATTTGGTACACCTGGGTCAAAAAGAAACTATATATTTATCCTTCTCTATTCCAAGCTCGTCACTGGCGATACGGTAAAGAAATTTAAGGCGGTTTATTCTCCTTCTTTCCTGTACAGAGTTTGGTTGGAGATACATATATATATATGAGGAGTACATATTATACACAAAGCACACTACTAGTCTTTGAATTCGCTCAAGTTCTGAAAATACAAAATAAGGTATATGGATCCCAAATGACACTTCCATATTCTAGCACTGGCCGAACAAGAGTTTTATACAGTAGTAGTTTTGTATCACAGGAGGCCTGCCTCATATACGCAAGAAACCCAGCTTACACGCTGCTTTACTAGCGGTTTGATTGATTTGAACATTCCATTTAAGATCAGACGTTATTGTCAACCCCAGATATTTATATGAACTTACTCTCTGAAGGCCACGGTTCCCAATCGAATAATTAAAAGTGATAGGCTTCTTTCTTTGAGTAATTGACATACATACAGTTTTTGATAAATTTAGTGACATTTGCCAGTCATCACACCATCTAGACAGTTTTTCTAATGAGGAGTTTGGTACTTCACAGTCCGCAGAACTTTTGACTTCTCTAAAAATATCACAATCATCTGCAAACAGTCAGATCTTTACTGGAATTCCACAAACAATATCATTCACGAATATTAAAAACAACAAAAGCCCAAAGGCCAATCCCTGTGGGATGCAAGAGGTTACGCGTGGTACCGGAGCATGCAATGTCAAAGTGAACAAACTGCTGTCTCAGAGATAAATAACCTCCAAGCCACTTCAGAATAGCAGGATTACCTAAAACCGGTGACAGCTTTATCAGTAACTTTTCGTGCGATACGCGATCAAACATTACATTAATCACAGAGGCAAATTCATGCACAGTTTCTGTCAGTTGGGTGATGGTAGATACTTTTTGGCAAAAACCATGTTGAAAAATTAGTAAAAAAAAATATTTTGTTCGAGATATGTCGATATGTGTTTAAACACCACATGCTCCAACACCTTACTGCACATATTAAGCAGAGAAATAGGCCTATAATTGGAAACTGATCTTGAATCACCAGACTTTAAAATTGGTATCACCTTTGCGACTTTCCATTTGGAGGGCACCGTGGACATCTCCAGAGATTTTCTGAATATCAAAACCAAGTACTTGGCACTCTGTTCTGCTTATCTTCTGAGAAAGGCATTTCGAATGTTGTCTGGCCCAGCTGCCATTTTATTGTCAATATTCAGTAGATAATTCACGATACCCTCCTCAGAAATCGTTATATCCGGCAAAGCATTTGTACTATGTGCACTGTTTCCCGGCATAGTCGCCAGGACTGACCCTCGATTGTTGTCAAGGCTGAAAACCGACGTGAAGTAGTTATTAGGAGTATCAGCAATCCCATTAGGGTCTTCCACAATGTCGTTATCAATATGCAACTTGTTTACCTTAGACTTTGAGGGCGATATAAACCTCCAACACTTCTCAGGCGAAGACTGGAGAAAAGAAGATAGTGTCACATTAAAGAAGCGATGTTTCGCCTCACTAATGTTTTCCTTAAGCTCATGGTTCAACCTCTTCATGTGGCTTCCATTTTCCGATAGCTTAGGGAGTCTACGGAGTTTACGGAGCTTTTGGATGATTTCCCTATTAATCCACGGATCTTTTTTTGTTGGCAATCTTGACTCTTTTGGTACGAATTTGTTGATGCAGTCGAGAACTACATTTTCAAAGAAGTCCCAGAAAAAATTCACGTCGTACTCAGGCACTTTGTAAGCACTATGAAAATCGCTAAAACAGAAGGCCAACAAGTCAATAAAAGCAACGTCATCAGCTTTAGAGAAGTCCAAGTATTCGTTACGTCTTTCTGTGTTGCATGTTTCATTCATAAAAGACAAAGTGAGTGATACCATCTGATGGTCCGAAATGCCTTCCACTACTTCAATGCACTGTATTGGTCCATGCAAGTTCTGGGAAAGGAAAATCAAATACAGTATCGAGTCTTTTTCTTCAAAAAGACTTGTGGGGGAGCGTACAATTTGATTTAGATTATGACAAAAAGATAGCTCTAATAGTGCTTGTGCTATCTGGCACAAAGACCAACTGTTCTCCCAGTCTGGTAGATTAAAATCACCAGCAAAGATAATTCTAGAGTTTTTGTGTCTTTCTCTGAAAGATACTCTTATTTGTTCGAAAACATTTCTGCTGCTAGGCAGTCTATAAAAAGCACTGAGCCCATAAAATTTCTACGTCATCAATATCGGGCATTCGGTTATAGTGCAAATATTTTGTAAGAACAATGGCTACGCCCCTCCTCCCCACGCGTGTGTCTGTCTTTTCATATTATTTTATAGTCTAAGGGTATAACCTCAGGATCAGATACTTCTGATGTAACCAGGTTTCTGTGATGACTGTAATGTGCGGTTTGCACGTTAGTAACACGTGTTCGATATCAGCAACTTTATTCATCATGCTCCTTGCATTCAGATTTAAGAATCTAATCGAATCAGTGGCTTTGCGCCTGGACTGTCATATTTGTTGCGAGGGCTTCGGCTGAATCAGTGCTATTCGTGTCCGTTTTCGGCGTCCCAGATGTAGAGTGTATTATTTATTTTTAGCTTGTTGTAGGTTAGAGTAACTTTATTGCCTTTCTTACGATTTTCGATAGCGTTGTCCCAGAGCTGTTTCTGAACATTTCTTTGGGCTAGTTGTTTGTAATGAATAATATATAACATTCTTTCTGTGAACTTTCTCTACTTGTCTCTGGCACGTAGCCAATTGAGAACCATTGATCTGCAGCTTACAGTCGGACCTGTTGGGCCACCTGGGCGGCCTACAGATCCTCAGTTGGCAGCTGAGGTGCCTGCTATCCGACGAGTGCTTAGTGCATAGAACGTACCATTTTTGTCAGGTTCGGGCTGCATGTGAAAGAACCCCAGGTGGCCTAAACCAATTCTCAGTCTGCCACTGAAACATGCCAAACCCTGCTCGTTGGTTTGGCTCATAAACCTTCAATATATCAATTGGACCTGATGGTGAGAGGTGGGCCCATTTCCTTTTGCCTATAGTTGGGATTCCATCAAATTCGGAAGGTGTTTTTGGGAGTTTATTTTTGTTTAATTCCAAAGTCTCCGAAATCCTCAGTTTAATTTTGCAGTGCTTTCTATTAAAAATAAATAAATAAATAAATAATATACGGGTGCAAACATATGCTAGATAAAAATATAAAATGCGCTTGTATCTAGGGGTTTCGTGAACCTCCCAAAGTTCGAGTTCGAAAGGTTTCGAAATGTTTAAACCTCGCTAAGGTTTGAATTTGAAAAGTAATTCGCAACTTTAGAACCCCGCTGAGGTTCAAATTCGAATAATTAGAAAATGTTAAGGTTTCTGAAAGTTTGAGTTCAAAGATATGAAATATTTTTATATATAGTAAGAAAATTCGAACATTTCGAATGGATTCAAGTTAAAAAAATCGAATATTTCAAATTTTTTTGAGGTACAAGTTTGAAAGTTTTCATTTTAAGATTCAAGTCTGAATTTCATGGATGGAAATCAAAGTCCGCAGTTTCAAACTAAGTTTTTATGAATTCATCTAAAAAAAAATAACGAAATGTGCTACAAAGTTTACTGAAAACGTTGCCCATTTCTCTTAAGCCATGAATATATGCCTTCCTTCTCAGTGCTGTGGTACTGATGGTACCACATGTATAGCTCGTTATATGTCGTAACTTATGAAACAAGCGTTGAACTGGTTGAATGGTTCATCGAAAAGCCCCGAGGCGGTTGGGTGAAGGTCCTTCCAACTTATTCGCAAGCTAGTAGCAATCCAATCGAACGTCGCCTAAATGCAATGCTGGCATAAGACAACTAAATATGCAGGACAACGCATTCACATATAGGCATCCAGGCTTCCCGAAAATTTTTAGACTTGCTCTGGTCATTTGTTTTCGGCGGGATGACCTGTGGGATGGAGAAAACGCTGAGCACAGGCACAGCACCCGACACAAGTCAAGGTTGAGGAGAATGCAACCAGACTAAATTAGAAGACCACCCGGCGTAATACCGCTGATCAGGTCATGACCGGTTGTTATTGGGCTAACCATATTGCCGCTGCCTGAAACCTTTTTTCTTCAATGAATGGAGATATTGGCCGCTCTAAAATGCAGCCGATTCCTAATGATAATGAAGTAAGCGCCGATGCAGCGTTCACTGTAGCGCATCGGCGTCACTCTCCGCTCGCGTTTTTCTTTGACGCAAGAAAATTGAGGGACTTGCGTTCAAAAACCACTAATGCTATGAAGGATGCTCCCAGCAAAGCGCCTCGGTTGAATTTCAAGCCTGCAGGTCAGGGATCTGTTGGCCTACAGGTTACCTCGGGACAACCTATGGAGGTGTGCGCGGGAGAGGCTCTGGTAAAAGTTGAAAGAGAACGGTGTGAGGTACGAGGCCGAAGCCACCCCAAAGCGATATTTCAGAGCTTACAAGCGCTTCGTTTGCGGTACGACCAGCTAATGGTAAGACTCTGAGTGCAATTTCAACTCCACTTCTCACATTGACATCTTGTGTTATTTATATTTGTTGCCTGGAACCTATGGGAGTGAACTTGGTTCAAACTTCGTCGAACTTTTACTCAGAAGTTCGAAGTTCATGATACTTTTAAACTCAGCAGGTTCAAAAATTGTGGAATTTCTTAGCATAATAAGTTCGAAAATGTTGAATTTCTTAGCGTGAAAAATCAGAAGTTCGAAAACAATTGAATTTCTCAGTACAAAAAATTTGAAAGTTGAAAAATCGTCGAATTTTTTATGTAATAAGTTTGACGTTTTGAAACTTTGCGAACATTTTGAGGCCCTTGGTTCGATCTTTGAACCTCAGGTTTGCAAAAAGTTGATGCATCTGTACTTGTATCAAGTAATATTTCTTAAGTTGGATTTGGCATTGGTGCCATTGCCATTGGTAATACTAATTTGTCCCACAACAAAAGTTGCACACAAGTATTACCTCAATAAACATCGATACCTTAAAATCAATAAACTCCTGGAGGTAGTCGCTAGGAAGCTCATATTCATCCCATTCTATTCCATCAACCTACCCCACGGCTGCACGAGGTGGAGTGGTAAAGGATGTAGTAGAGAAGTTTCAACTGCCCCTCTTCCCCATCTAATGCAATCTCTAGGGTCCATAACATTCACTGTTACAAAAACACAACCTCTCCTTCCTCTAAAGCACAAATAGTATGGCCCAAACTGGAAACCGATACAGTGGCTTTTGTCGTGACCCGAGAGTACAATGACCTGTTATCCTGAATGAACCTTGACGAGATAAGCGGTTAAGAACCCTTTTGACAGTGGTCCGAGGTTTGAAAGATAACTGTGGTGGCATTTTCGCAGGACCATTGACCCTGTGTGCTGATCAAAACTTCATTGAAAAATATTGTCTTGTATTCTTTTCTGTTTTTTGGGGGAGGCGGGGTAGGGCATTGGCACATCAAAATTTGGAGTTTATCGGATAAATCTGAATTAACCAGAATTTTACTGGCAAGTGTTTTTCTGAGTTTTTGGATTTATTCGAAAACACAAACCCTACCTATACTTAAAAACTTTTAGCTTTCAAACCAACTTTGGCTTATTTTATAGGTCTATGTCCAGGTTTTATTGTCAATTGATGCCAAGGTGCAGGCACGCAGCCAGGATTTTGTTTCGGGGGGGGGGGGGGGGCGCCCATGACAAAATGCTGTATGAGGGGGAGGGGGAGAGGAGGCCCCAGCAAAATGGAAGATTTCGGGGCTACGTGCCTGCCAAGGTGCTTGTAAGCACGCACTGCCTTGACCTAAGATGCTTCATGTCATGGGTCTCAAACTCATTTAAGTGTGTTTTCGTTGTAAGGCAGCCAAGTCTTTCAGTGACACCCAGAGATTTCCTAAAAAAGGGATCTCGGGCTACTTGCTTTTGTAAAATAGTTGTTTTGCCAGTGCCGTCTTTAGCTTTGATTTGTTCATACAACTACTTTGGGTTTGTATCAAGAATGATTACAAGGTCTAAAATACCACCATCTCACCAAGGCACTGGAATTTTTCAGTAGAACTAGAAACCATGCACACAATCATTAATCTGTCTCTCACTTTACTTGGGAATTATCCGAGTTCAATATGTCTCGGAAGGAAATCTTTTCATACGGTAGTTTTGCTTTCCCGATGATTTCTGCAGTCGAATTATAAGAAAATATGTGCATCTCAATCGCATGTAAGACGAAACAATCCTTGATCTAAAAAAAAAAAACAGATTAGAAAACGTCGTAAGAGCAAAGCTCTTATGACGTTTTAACAGGCATAGGGACGGGAGCTCGCAGCACTGGAACACTTGTGGGTCGTGCCCCAGAGAGTCGTGGGTTGTGTGTTTGATACCCCCGCTTTATCCGATTGATTCGTCCTGATTTGGTCCTAAGGCTTGCCCCATTGAACTACGTTTGGTAGTAGAGGTTTGGGGATAGTCAGTGAATGTCCAGTGACTTCGGTGCATTCATTTCATGCAGCACGCGTGGAGAGGACACTGCGCCGGCGCCTGCCTCCTGCCAGAGGCAGTCGCGTGTCGAGAAGGACGCACTGCGGGCCGAACTGAATGTGCTGTCCCTGAACAAGGCCACGGTGCTCGTGCGCCTGCTTCGCAAAGAGGGACGGCTGCGTAACAGGAGCCCCGTCAGAGGATCGACGTACGTGCCTTCTCTCGTATTCTGTGCCCGTGTTCGCTTTGCACATTGCGCAGGCTTTGTACCGACGGAAGACCATCCTCTGCTTGACCGTTGTTTGCCACAGTGCTCCCGTGATGGCCTTTGAAGGATGAGTGGAGCTAATTTTTACGTTATCTCCTTACTTTTGTCTAAACAATAATGGTACGTGGTGTGATGGACTTTTGCCAAATTCGGCACCATTTAGGGGCTCAGCACTGGTCTATAAAACTATTGTGTTGTTTCCTCGGGCACGATCACCCTCGTACATCAGCGGCAGGGGGAAGTTTTTCTTTCACCATTTGCTCTTTTCTCGGTTCATTTAATTTTAGATTCTGACCAAGCAACAGCCGGTCTCCATGAGAAGCAGTCCGTTTGAGATGCATTAGCCCGATTTTTCGGCGACAGATTGATTTATCCTTAGTCTGAGTAGAGCACTGACGCGGTGGTCGTATCTAATTCCTGCAAGCACGAGCCTTGCGTTGTCTTCCATCACTGGCCACGAAATGTACCAGAAGGCTGCCTTTAGTATTGCACAGGCACGAATGATGACAACATCATCCAGCAACGAGGAAAACTTGAAAATGCTGGGGGATTCTCTCTGCCTTAAAAAATCTGGGACTGGGGACTATGGTCGAAACTTTAAAGCGATAAAACCGTACATGCTTTTTTGGACGTATTCTGGGAAGGCCTGCCCAGTTTCCAGTGCACTGGTGGCACTGCCAATAAGCCAGAAATTATACAAATATAAATTAATACATTGGTAGGGTAGCAGATTTATGTTCATTTTCATTTGTGTTCTAAAAATAGAGCGGAAAAGAAGCATTGTCATCGTAGCCACAGTGAGTTCACTCTCTTTAATTCGCATTGCTCAGCGGCTGTGCTTAACTAACTGAACAACGCAGTCATCTTCATGCAGAGTTCAGCACCGATTCCACTGCCTACATAGGGATTTCAGTTGGTTTAGTATGTCCACTATACTAGTTACTTGTGAGGTTAGTTTGAGTACAATGTGGCAAGAACCCTTTTGGCAGGTATCTGCACCATGCTGTAATCGAAGACGACAAGGCGCTCCTTCTCCGGCTGGTGGAATCCTTGAGCAAGCAGCCGGAAGAGGGACTACACCTGGACGTGCAGAACTCCAGAGGCCATGTGAGTGGGATCCGTGGGGCACCTTGAACGGCTCAGTTTGACGGGGAAAGTTACTGTCTTGGGGGTCCTCGGAATAATACCATGTGATGTGGTGATGTGTACATTGAGTACAAAATTAATGGAGTGCACTTTAAGTGTGCTGCAAATATCTATTTTACAATGCACAATATTGTAACTTGTCGTCGTGGCTCCTGCGTTGTGCTATGCCTGGCAATGCTTTGGCCATGAATGAACTACTATTATACAACTTGGAGTTTGTGAGTGTCATTTAGTCACCAAAAGCTCTATGTCTGCATTGGAGGGTAAGCAAGTGGAAAGGACTGCTAGGCAGTGACATGCCTCCATTAACCCTACGAGTGCCACGCTCCAGTGTGCTCGGCACACTCCCACGCACAGCCCCTGTTGTGTCCAAGTGTACTCGTCATGTGGTTTAATTTTTTTGTTTTGTGGTGTCGCCTGTTTCTGGCAAATGGGAATTTTTTGTTCAGGCTACTTTTGTTTCGGCTTGCTCCTTCGTTGTTTCAGAATGGTGAACTTTTGCCGTTCAACCTCGTGCTTTATGATGAACACGGAGATCTGAATTTTACGACTGTGGAAACGAGGAAGTTACAGTTTTGAATTTAAAAAATGCCGAGCAAGGCCGCTTACAAAGGGGTGCCCTCAGGTTGCGAGGTCAAGGTACCGTTTCACATAGCACCGTGTCTCGAAAAGTACAGCACGGGGAAAAGCGTCCAAGGGGGAGGCTTGCAGACATTCACTAACATGATGCCCATAAATAAATGTGTGTTTGATATGCAAATATTGTATTTTATAAAGCATGCTACTACTGTACTACTGGGACTGACATTTGCATTTGGCAGTCAAAGGGTTGAACAAGCACTAAGTTTATTTCTGATTTCTCCTAATTATTAAAATGTGGGGTGCATCTACCACAGACAACTCTGACCGAGTTTGACACATTAGCAATTTTGGCTAATGTGTCACGGACATCCTGCTACTCAACAGTAGATGGTCAGTGTCAATTAAAACATAGAAAGTGGCTCTTTGGAGGCACACCGGGACAGCCACGTCATTACAGACTCGCCGCCAATTGTAGAATGTCCTTCACGAGGGTATCTTTACAACTGTCTTCAGACCCTTGAAGCTGAGATGCTGTGAAATCCCCTTCTCTCCCTTGCCCCGACCTGGTTTTTTGATACGATGCTTTGTGTAAATATAAACTGACAAGGAAATAATGTTTCAGACGCCGTTGCACCTCGCTTGTGTGAAGGGGGACCCCATCCTAGTGGGCTTCTTATGTGAGGCCGGAGCCAGGACTGACATTGAATGCCTCAAGCAACGGCGACCGCTCCACTTGGCCGCAAAGCATGGTGACCTTCCCTGTGTCGCCAAGCTACTGCAAGTTGCAGAGCTAGGCCTGGATGCACAAGACTACAAAGGTGTGTATGCCCAAGGCCATTGGAATTTCCTGGCATAGCTTAACACGTGCTGCTTTGTACAGCGTGCATTTTTGAAAATGGACTTGAAACAACCTCTGAAACCCCAATGAAAGGAACCAAACTTGGTATTGCAAATCTCTTACATGTTAATCTTGTAAAAAGACTTCGTACATAAACATGTGGCTACCTTTTTTTAACTTTTTTTGATGAGGCGGCTGGAATTGATCTTTGTAGCTTTTACCATCTAATCATAAATGAACACCTAGCCATGGTGAAGAGATGAATGGTGAAAAATATGGGATGGGTGACCTTTTGGGTGTGACATCAAAATTTATATCAATACTAGCAGTCAATACAGCCACCCGCTACAAACTTTCATGACGCATGAACCAATCTCGCACACTGCAAGCACTGTGAGCTCGCATTCGACGGTGTGAAGGGAATATAAATTACATGAAGTAATTTTTTTCTTCTGATGCAGAAAATACTTTTCAATGTTTCTGATACCTATTGTGACCCCCTCTTGCACTAAGCATGCAATGAACTAGAGCACTGCACGGGCTTACGTTTTGAGGTCCGGCCCGGCCCGGTCCCACTGACCCTTAGTCTTACCCGACCCGAACCCGGCCCGATGGGATGCCTACCTAATTGGGCCTGACCCATACCCGGCCCGATGGAATGCCTACCTGATCAGGCCCGGCCCAGGCCCGGCATGGTAAGAGGCCAAGGCGTGCCTCATCTCTTAAATTCAAAGCTGCCATTGGGATGTTTTGGTGCATTTAATTCATTTAGCCTAATTGGCATGAAAGACCCTGTCAAGACGTTATGCGTCGGCATAAAAAAATGAAAGACATTTACAACTCCCTGTAATGCCGAATTAGAGCACAGCTCTTGAGGAGGAGGAGGGGATGGTACAGAGAGGAGGGGATGCACTTCCTCCTCCTCCATACCCTCTCCTCTCTTCCTCCTCATCCTTCTCCCTCCCATTCTCCTACCCTCCTCCTCCCCTCCCTCTCTCCTCCCTCGTGATGTCACTTGTGATCCTCGTGACATCACTCGCGAAGGCCTCGTGAAGGTCGTGACCTTCATAAGTGACCTTTGTGACGTCACTCGTGACCCTAGTGACCCTCGTGACGTCACCTGTGATGTCGTTATGGGAAGTGTCCCATAATGCTACGTACGGTTACGCCATTGGCGACGCTGCTCAAGCCGGAAACGGGCGCCTAAGTGCTGCACTCTAAAATGCGAATGTCAACATGGAGATCTTAATAGCACTCGCTCAAAAGATTAATAAAAGTTTTGAGACATTATAGAATATATACAAATCACAGATTCTACGCAGTGCAGTATGAGCTAAAGTCACGATGGATTAAAAATTTTCAGTATTTACGTGTTTCCGGGCTTGAGCCCGGCCCGGACCCGGAAACAATCCACACAACTTGGCCCGGGTCCGGAAACAACCTGTGCTACCCGGCCCAGGCCCGGCCCGCAGGCTGGGCCGGGCCTGGGCTTTCGGGTCGGCCCGGCCCCGTGCAGAGCTCTACAATGAACACTCGTCTTATTGCACAAATAACCATTGAGTGGCAGATTGCACTACCCTGCCTACAGTTGTCACTGTCAGCTTGATGGCACAGGCTGCCACCTGACATTTTGGTGTGTGCAACCATACGCGTAAGCTTATTTGTGCACGTGCTGCAGCTGACGTATAAAATGGCAAGTAGGAAATCTTGGGAACTCACTTATAGCACGGGGAGGGGGGGGTGGGCGGGCGGCAGCTGAAGTTTTTATATTAATCCTTTTACCACTCGCGCAGCTGTGGGGCAGAATAGTAGAATAGCTGGAATGGAAGGGGAAGAAAAAGAGTTTCCCAACGACTATGCTTTAGAGTTTAGCTACTTATTGAAGCAACATTTGCTTGCAAGTTTCGTCGTGGGATGACTAGTATTGCCAGTGGCAAGAATGCCAGTGCCTAATCCAGTTTAAGAAATGTAATTTGATACAAATGAGTTATGAATTGAGGGTAGGTTGGTGTCCAATTTCGGACAATAGACCTTTTCAGAAATGCAGTGCCATCTAGTGGCTCAAATATCCGTCTAAATTTTTGTATGCTAAAGGCAGTTAAAATCTAGTTATCTATTCATCAACGGCAGACGTACGAATGTTAAGGTGTTCTTCGCTGTACACAGCAGTTACTTCTCTACTTGTTTCAGTTTCTATGGTGTCCAGACGCTACCATTCTGTATGAGGCGCTTAGTTCATTTAAACTCTTCATAAAATTCAACACATTTTATTGTCATTGGCTGTCTTTGGGCCATGCCGAAGCCGAGTATTCCTAGGATTTACGTGACACCATTAAATGTGTATTGCCTAGTAGATTATAACGTCTGGAATGTTTAGGCTCCGTATGTCTTCAAATTCTTCCTTCATCAGCAATCAGAAGGCTGCCATTAGCATGTACAGATACCGTAAAATCCCGTAAGGGCGCCCTCCCCGAGAGATCGCCCATCCCGTTTTTCTGGCTCAATATCTGTAACATAAAAATTCCGAAACAGCGCCCACCCCGATTCCCGTTGGACGTCAAGCGATGTCCGACGGGAATCGCGCATCAACGGCGCGATCGGCGGTACCAGCGTGTCCGAGAAGCGAGTTCATAGCGGGTTCCCGCGTTTCTGTCTGCAATCTGCGCGCGATATCGGCTCGCGTAACACGCTAGTTCCCGCGTGTATATTGCATCGTGAAATGCGAATCTGCTGCGTTCGCGATTTGCGGTATCCGTTCCCGAGTTCGTAGCAGGTTCCCGTATTTTTGTCCGCAATCTGCGCGTGCGACATCGATTTTTAGCTGTAACACGCGCGAGTTGTTCCCGCGTGTATATTGCATCGTGAAATGCGATTCTGTTGCGTCCGCGATCTGCGGTATTTGTTTTTGTGACATGCGACTTTGTAGCTTATTTCTGTGTTTTTGTCCGCGATCTGCGCGCGCGATATCGGTTTCCGTGATAGGCAAGATTGTAGCGGGTTCTCGCGTCTTTATTGCACCATGAAACTTGAATCTGCTGCGTCCGCGATCTCCGGTATCCGTTCCCGTGAGACGCGAGTTCTCGGCGGGTTTCCGCAAGTCCTTCGCACCGTGAAACACGAATCTGCTGCGTCGGCCACTTGTGGTATCCTTTCCCGTGACACAGGAGTTTGTAGAGAATTTCCGCCTGTTTATCGCATCGTGAAACGCAAATTTGCCGTGTCCGCGATCTGCGGTATCAGCTCCCGCGTCACGTGGTTTGTAGCGGGTGCCCCAGCGCTTATTATTAATTTTTGATAAAGTCTTGCTGTGGCATCCCCAAAGATAGCCCACCCCATGTTATTCACCATTTATCTCTTCATTTTGGGTGGGCGTCCTTACGGGATTTTACGGTAATATACACTTAGGGGATGATAGTTATCAAAGTTGCCAGACTGAATTCCGGAAAGAGTCTATTGGGAACACGGCAAAATTAATCTCGGCATCTCTGAGAAGTGGGAATCTAACAGAAGTAGCCTCCAATAAACCCCGAATGTTCGAAAATATAAACGAACGCCAAAGAACACCCTCAGGTTTTCACGACTCTTATAACGCGGAGCCCTGGCTATGAGCGAGTGCCCGTATAGAGAGAAAATATATCCCTGGAAATCGCCCCCTTTCAAATTGTACTTGAAGCAGCATTTATTCGTCTTTTTACCAGCGTTGTTTGTGTTGCCATCGCAGGCCGCACTGCCCTCCACTGGGCGGTGCTCGTGCACAATTGCCTCAGGTGGGACCCAGTGGCAACCAAGTCATCGACACGATCCCGATGGTCAGGGAGCTCATCTCCCACGGTGCCAGCCCTCTCATCAAGGTGGGCAGGCATCCGAAAAAGCTTTGTGCAGACTCGCTGACCTCAGCATTACCGCGACCCTCAAATGTCGCTGCTCTTCAGAATTCTCCGTTGCCCTACGGGCAGGGTGACCATATTTCTCAAGGTAGAAAACGGGACATCCCAGCGCAAAAATGGGGGGGGGGGGGTGTACAAAAGTTTGAGGTTTGGAGAAGCAATTTAATAAAATTCTACATGTGTGCTATATCTGCATGATTCTACATTCGTGCTGTATCCAGTAACCCAAAAACAATATTTCTGTGGGCGAGAACAGTTCTAAATTTTACCCTCTTGGTAAATATCTTAAAGTACCTATGGTTATTTTATAAAATATACTTGTCACGAATAGGCATACTTTGGGCTTGCTTCTACTCGCTTGGTGCCAATTTCGAAACTATGTACTCCTGTGAATACGGGACGTGATTCTATATTGGGATAAAAAGACGGGACAGCAGAAGTGGACCTTAAAAGCGGGACTGTCCCGGCCAAAACGGGACGTCTGGTCACCCTACCTACGGGCGCTTTCCTTAGGGACAAACTGAACTGCCAAAGGCATGCAGAAGCAAGGTTCATCACAGAAGCGAGGGAATCTTGCTTCTGTCGCACTTGTGATGATTTGTGATACCACATGACAATGAAAGGCTGGTTCCCAACTTGCAGCTGCTTACGACCGAGTGCTTTGAATGGAAACCTCTTGTAAACACTTTAGATTTTGTATATTTTTTTTTTCGCACATCTATCTTTCTCTATTGGATTGAAAAAAATTTAACAATGTTATAAACAACCATTTCTTATAGGTAGTACAGTTGAACCTCTTTATAACGAACACTGATATAGCGAATTATCGGATATAGCGAATTAATCACGAAGTTTGGTTGGTCATGCTTTATTTCAATGGAAGCTCTACCTTTAAAACGAAACCGAAACCGCGAGATCCGACGCGGTATCGGTTATAGCGAAATTATTTTCGGCCGCGTACGGCTCGAAATATGTGCAATACACAAAAAAGAAGAAAAAAACTAGAAAATCTATAAACTACTGTATAGAAAGGCAGTGTTCCTAAATTCTGAGCTGACTTCCAAGATTCCGAACGCTGACGCTCAAACGAGCACTTTGGTAGGTGTCTGGCGCCATCTAGGAACTGGGTGCATAAACTCTGAAAGATGGCGCGCCAGCGGCGCCACCTATAAGCGGCATCAAACATTAGAGTGCCAAGGCGACGGCGGTCAATCGGGGATGTGCAAATGGCGACGGTGAAGCGCAAAGCTCTCTCTCTCTCGAGACGAAAGTTAAAATTTTACGAGCGGTAGACAGCGGCCGCAAGGAAGAAAGATGTTGCTCAGGACTTTAAGATTCCACCCAGCACGTTGTCTACAATTTTAATTTCGAGAAAGAAGATTGAGGAGGCCCACGCCAACAGCAGGTCATTCTTCAAATAAATTGAATTGCGGACTTTGGCAACATGGTTCCTCGGTTGTAAATTCACTTAATAATGTGCCGGTTAAATTTTTTAAATGCAACCCGAGGTTACAGGTAAGAATTTGCACGTTCAGTATGGGGCTCGAATTCCGCAACATCGCGTTTTTATATCTTGGCGTTATGGACGTTCGCCGCACTTGTTGCATAGGCCCGATTGCCAGAATGTTTGCGCAAATTTTTGTATGTACTTTTATAACGAATATTGGATATAACGAACAAATTTGCGCGCACTATGCTACTTCGTTATAACGAGGTTCGACTGTATGTACATTTGATCTCTCAAATACAGCAAAACCTTTTGCTCTAGTGAAATGCAGTTAAAGGGCCAACTTATAGACGGTGCCAGCGTGCCAGCGCATTCTCTCATCGTAAGAGATCGATCGCAAGAACTCGGTCGTAAGCAAGAGCAAGTTTGTGAACTAGCATTAATTGGTCATGGTAGTAGGCAGTTTTAGCATAGTGTTGCCCCAGAGCCATATATGAGGAGAGTTTGGCCAGTCTATGATCTCGCCGCAGTAACGTCCCTCTCCCGAGTGAGCCAATCAGCCCGCAGCGCAGAGCGAGAGGCGTGAGCGCATGTGCGTGAACTCTCGGCTGCTCCCAGCGAAGCGGAGAGGGCCGCCATTTTTATTCATTTGCCCGGCAAAGTGCATAGGATCGACATCCAAATTTCGTTTTTTTTCTTTTATTTGGCAGGCTCTGGCAAGAAGATGATATAATGTTATTCCATGGTGGCTTTAAAAGCTAACGAATTAAATTTCTCCACGTTTGAATGCAAACTTTGATTCAAGCGAAAAAGTAATAAGCCCGTAGCAGACGACGCAGAGCCTCAAGAGTGCTCCGCACCTTCAGCGTTGCTTCAAAATGGCGGTCGTCTCCTCTTAGCTCCCTTTTTTCTCTCTTGCTCCTTCGGCGCTCTCCTCTCTTTCCTTCACTTTCTCCCGGCCAAACTCTCCCAATATACAGCTCTGTGTTACCCTAGACTACTGTGGGCATGGCAACGCCCCTTACGCACTCTGAAGAGCGTGTTTTGAAGGTGCAGCGCGAGCTTCTGGTAGCACTGCTGCTCCATATGGCAATGCTATGCTAAAGCTGCCTAATAAGTTCAATAAATTAAACAGTAGGCTACAATTGCACGGTTAAAAAATGTCTTCACAATTAGAGCCTGGGCGCAAGATTGCTGCCTCTGGTGATGCGCCACTCTTGTAACAGTGGAGTCTTGACGATGCAGCTGCTCTCGTTTCGGTAGCATTTACATTATTTTTTTGCTTTTACGCAGGATGTTGCTGGAGAAACTGCTCTGCACTATGCAGTTACCAAGAAGAGGATTGATATGGTGGAGGTGAGCGTGCATTCGGAGGTCGTATGAAACGTCTGCACAATTTTAGGCTTTCGAATGTCGATTAGAATGATGGCATATTTTAGGAAATTGTTAAATTAAAATGCTCATGTAGCAAAGTGATTCCTGATTCACAGAAAGTGCTTCAAGTTCCTTCAACTTTCTTTGTTTCGACAGTTGTATATGACGTCGTCCTCTGCAGCAGGTATTGATGTTTTTAACTCAGATTTTGTGGGGTTTGGATTGTTCTTGACAAATCTCTAATCTACCCATTGTGCATCATTAAGGCATTGACTGGTCATGGGTATGTAAGAGACATGAATGAAAGAATAATTTTATTTCCTCCTATTTTATATCACATTCTTACTTATCATAAATACTAATATAAGCTCTTGATTTTTCTTACAAGTAATCATATTAAAGATTTTTTTCTGTCTCCTTTTTATTTGGGAGGACATAACACAGGATGTTTTTTTTAACGATTTGTTTCGTTGTGAAAGCTACACTAATGCTGTTTGTGCAGGCAAGTTATACAGCCGGTGGGCTAATTGTGACAATAAATCAGATAATTAACTGATATTTGTTAACTAATTTTTTCAATTAGTAAAGATGTATATTAACTCTCCTGGCATAAACCACGTTAGGGTAGCCTTCATGGCTTTTTCTAAAATAAATTGAAAGCCTAAAATAAAACACCCTGTACAAAACCATATTACTGATTCAGATTAACATATAATATGTCCTACTTGATTAGTAGTTGTGAACATACAAAATGCACACAAAGAAGAAGTACACAAGACGAGCGCTGCATACTTCTGTCCAGTCTTTGTTTTGCGCGCTGATTTATTACGTAAACATGAACCAACTCGTCCACGTCGCCACTCTAATATAAACATAATCAGGAATGGCACACTTTTTTTTTCTACATTGTGTAGAAGATTGTGTAGAAGATCTTAAAGGGCAACTCCAGTCGAAAACAAAACCAAAATAAATGACTGGTATTGCTTAGTGGCAGGAAATATGATCACAGCCGAAATATTACGTCAAGGTTAACCTGCATTCTACTCCACTAAAACCGATTTTAAAGATGCAACCAGTTGCTCTTCAGCGAGCGGCAAGCGGGTTAGCTTTTAGTCGAGGAACACTGGCGCAGCATCCTTGTGTGTCACGTCGCGGTGGAGTTGTGGTTGATTGGTTGTACCGCATACCGCAGCACCACGTTGACGTCACGTCGTGGCCATATGGCCGATGATCAGTGTTTCCATCCTTCTAGCAGATAGTTTTGGCTTTGCCGTAGACCCTAAACCAAGCTTTGAGCCGTGATGTTTATAAAATTACACACAATACCTGAAAAAAAAATAAAAAAATTATACTTTGTAATTTAGGGAAACTGTTTCATCTGAAAACAGTTGTAATCCCAAATTAAAAATTTTTGACCGGAGTTGCCCCTTAAGGTGCACTTTTTTGTTTGTATTTGTTATGAAAAAGGGAAGGCGGTTGAAGGCAGACATTCAGCATACTGTAATTGACATAACATAAAATCCTGAGTAAGCGCCCTCTCAAGATTTTGAGATAATCATGTAAAACTGGGGATGGGCCCCCTTAGGTCAACAATCCGTAAAGATATGCCCTTTGTGTATCATCCGAACGCTACAAAATTGAGGGGTGGGCTCTTGTTGTGGAATGGGCGGATGCTCAGTATTTTACGGTAGTTTTCACGAATAATTAGTTTTCACAAAATTCGGTATGTGGAAAATATTGCAAAACATTTATCACGCAAATGCATCACCCTGTGATGATGAATACCCACACTTAGCAAAATTCATGAAGTATTCAGCCTATGAAAATGAAGGCATTTAAGGTTTCTAGAAGCGGTTGACGTGGATAGAGGAAAAAGCCTGTGTGAGGCTTTAGGAGCTTTAGTTTTACATTATAGACATAAGTTAGGCCCCTCCAACTTCAGTGCTGTGGGTGCGTCTGGGCTGCCCAACTTCAGCAGGGAACCAGGTAGCAGAGATGCCCGACTTTAGAGGGTTCGCTCTAGACACTAGAGCAGGGGTTATCAAACTTTTCGACCTTGAAGAACCCGTATCTGCCTTGAATGACCCCTCCTAATCTCAGCATTGATGCAATAAAGCAGTGCAGAGGTCTACAGACCTTGTAGACTACATTATGCCTACTAGAGAGTGCCTGGCTCATGGTTATGTGTCAGTGAATGGGACCTAGTAGACTACATTGTGCCTACTAGAGAGTGCCTGGCTCATGGTTATATGTCAGTGAATAGTTGAAATCTGCTCGAATAGCCTCAAAATGGAAAAACACATTACTTAAGGGGTGGTGAACCGAAATTTGGATTTCAGAAAAACAATGCAGGAGATGTAGGCGGGACTCTACAATCCCTACAACACTACTCGTAAGGCGATATCTCGAATGGACGGCCGTATTTTGAGAAAAAGAGGTCGAGATTGAACCAGGCCGACGAGGCCCGTGACGTCAAGATACCTAGTTTTCTCCTCTCTTCGCTTCGGCCCCTCAAGGCCGCGAGGCGGAGAAGACGCGAGGCCGTTCCCTCTCCTTCTCGGAGAAACATGACGTCAACAAACCTGTCAAATGCGCCTCCTTTTCTTGAAAAATACGGTCATCCGTTTGAGATATCGCTGTATGAGTGATGTTTTGGTGTTTGTAGCATCCCGTTGCACGCTTTTGCCGAGTGTTTTGTGGAATCCAGATTTCGGTTCAGCATCCCTTTAAGTGCAGGGACTATCGATGAAATTTGGGAGTTCGAGGAACCCAAGACCTCCGAGTTCCTGAAAAATACAGTTTGAGAAACTATCCTCTAGAGCATACTGCATGCATCTTGCTTCCAAGCAGAAAATTCATGCTGCCGGTGTTTTTTGGGGAGGGGGCACCTTTGCCAAGGGAAAAGGCAATCAAGAGGGCTGTGTGGTCCATCTACCATACCTCAAAATTAGTTAAACACCTTTTAATTTTGCTTATATGTATTGTTATTTGGCCGAATGGTCGGTTCAGGTGCATCATCATTTGGATTGACATTCACAAGTTCAATATAAAATACGAAATTATTAGAACACGATCAGTTTTTTATTTCTTTTGAGTTCTGTTCAAAAGAATGTTGCTTTTTGAAGTGATTATTTTTGTTATTAGGATTTCAAGCTTTTTATTTTCTAATTGCGCTTGCACATAGGCTGTATATATAACATTTTTTGTGAATGTAATTATTTTCAACAGTTGTGCATTTTTTTACATTGCCCTTTTCTCTTATCAATGTTCCCAATAGTTGAATCTGCATATTATGAAATTTGCAGGCAACCTGTTTTCTGTTCAGATATTTCATGCTTTGTTCTGTTCAGTTTTATGTTCTTTGCCTCCCCATTACATAATGCCCTCCTGGGCCTTTAAAGGTGAAATACATAAATAAATAAATAAACACCGTTCAACGAGACGCACTCTAGACTGCTTTGTGCAAAGCGTGTACTCGGTCGTGCGTAGGCAACGCAAAGAGCTGCTCGGCCTCGTCCGTTCCCCGTGCAGACACTGTTGGACTACGGTCCGAGCGCGGGGCCCCTGCTGGGCGTGTGCGACCGGCACGGGCAGACGGCGCTGCACGCGGCCTGCAGGCTGGAGGTGGAGGAGCACCTCCAGGTAGAGCTGGTGCGGCAGCTGGTGCTCAATGGGGCCTGCCCCCGGGCCAGGGATGCCCAGGGCCTCACGCCCTGCGACCTGCTGCCCCCACACAGGGCACAGGTGAGTCTGCCAGGCGCCTGGGGATGCGGGGAGGAGGCATCAGTGGCCGAGCGCGTTATTACCCCCTAGTTGACAGCGCGGTGGGATCTACGTGGTCGCACGACGAATCAACCGCTCCCCTTTCGTTACCCGACCCTGCTCTCTGCGTGTGAGCATGGGTGGGAGGGTGATCACGTGACGAAAGATAGGCGTACGACTGGTCCAACGAGCAGAGAACCATAGCTTCTACTGCACAGTTAACTTAGGGGTGAGCGGAGCAGAGCGCAGTACAGCTCGGAGCATGTGAGGCAAAAGCTCATGCTGCAGAACCCAAGGATCCCGAGTTCGATCCCCACCCCTGCCCATTGGGATCTGTTAAAGCTTCGTGCCGGCGTGCGGTCGCGTATCGCTACTGCATGACTCACGTTAAAGACCCCAGGCTAGCAGTCGTACTGCAGTAAGGGAATCGGCCACCAAGTGCCTTAGCACACTGCAGCTCCGAGCACATTTTCAGGTGGAAGTCAATTTATTTTTACGTAAATTGGCCTTAGTCAGGGAATTAGAAAAGTGGGTTAGGAGAACACTAGCAAAATTTTAGAAGAGAAATATGTATGCTGGACAGCCTGATGCTATATGCTGAATTGCTTTGAGTGCATTCCCCTGCTTCGTTCTTTGCAATTGAAGTAAAATCCATGAGCATGTGGAAGAGGTGTCCATAACTTGAGCCTATTTTCTGAGGCATTGAGCACTTTTTTGTTTATTTAAATTCACCTCAAAGTGTTTGCTGTTTATGTTTCCGAGGGTACCTTGTAGCGTACCAGTGAGTGTTCTTAGCAAGTCCAGTTTTGTACTTCTACTGAAGAGTGTCTATTTGCGTGGGGTGTGTCCATCCAGGTGCACCGCTGGCTGTCCACTCCAGTGACCTCGTAACCATCTGAGGGCGAAGGCACTGTCCAACCCATGTTGGTGTAGGTGCGAGAGCCCGGTGTTTTCTGATCCTAAACAAGCCCAGCACCCTCCTTCCTGGCTACGCTTGTAAAGTGCGCTAGGAAGGTGCTCATCATTGCTGTCTGGGTAGCCATAGTCTGGAAGTTTGGGCACTAAAGCAACGCTTTAGGTACTTTAAACATGTGTCAGATCTGCTGTGATGCGCCCATATAAGCACAATCTGTGGACATTTGTTGGCTTTGTGGAAGGTGGCCTGGAGAAAAGGAGCACTCCTAAAAAAGGAGTGCTCCTTTTCTCCTAACAATTCTTGCGCTATTTGCAGAAACATTAGCGGTACAAGCTTTCTTCCTCTGTAGGTTTTTGCGTTCCTAGTTGCACTGCCACTTTTCACAATATAAATCTTTGTTTATTGTGCTTGTATGTGTTTATCACATAACGTCTGGTTTCGTTCAGGTGCCTAAATGGATACTTTAGTGCCTATATAGCAGTTGCTCTGTAGTTGTAGCATTTTAGAGCTACTCGTACTTAATGGGAACCATGAAACCGCTTTTGAAAGTGCTGCTGCTGGCTTTGATAACCCGTGCAGGTCACATGGTGTCAGAGAAAAATTGTGGCTTCAGAGTGGTTGCATTTTAGTAAGAGAGAATTGTGACGATGGGAGAGATGCCTCAACTATCTCAGCTTAAGCCTGTTACAGCCTCGAATAAGCGTCAAATCAGGACCATCTTTGTGTGCTTGTTAGGGATGTGTTCACCGCAGCACTTGTTTCGAGCTCACTACTATAAAATCCCGTAAGAACGCTGACCCAAAATGACAGGATAAATGTGGAAATATGTGGGGTGGACAATCTTTGGGGATGCAACAGCAAAAGTTTATAGAGAAACGAAGGATAGATTCCTGAACTAGGAACTGATACCAGAAATTGTGGACGCGGTAGATTTGCACCTTACAGTGTAGTGAACACGCTACAACCCTCAACAAACGTATGTCATGGGAAGGGATACCGCCGGTTGCGGACGCAGCAAATTCGCGTTTCACGGTGCGATAAACATGCAGGAAACCGCTACGAACTTGCGTATCACAGGAACCAATAAAGTGCACGCACATCACATAAAAAAAAAAAAAGAAAAGGCGGGAGCAAGTTTTGGATTTGCACGTCACAGGAACGGATATCGTGGATGCAGCACATTTGCTTTTCACGTTGTGACGAACAGAACGGTACCCGCAGTGAACACGCTTGTCACGCTGAGGGTTCTAGCGTGTTTATGCTGTAAAGTGCAAATCTGCCGCGTCTGCAATTTCTGGTATCAGTTCCCAGTTCAGAAATCTATCCTTCGTTTCTTTATAAACTTACCGGTACCGGAGATTGTGCAGTTTATGCAATTCCCGTCGGACATCGTGTGATCGACATTTGGTGGGAAATGGGGGTGGGCCATGTTTCGGAATTTTTTGTGTTACGGATATTCAGTCCAAAAAACGGGATGGGCGATTTCTCGGGGGCGGGCGTTCGTACGGGTTTTTACGGTAAGCACAAAAACATTCATTCTAGCTGTCATGGTTGAGTTTCATTTCAGTAATCTTTGCAGTAGTGCTAGTCCTGGCTTACACTTCAAGCAAGTGCCATGAAGCCACAAATTTTACTCTAAACGAGGCGTTGTTTTTGTGGATGTTTGGCCGGTACACTGTTTTCATAATAAGGGTTCACGCCCAGAAAAAAAAAGAAAACAGCCAATTGTTTGCATTGTACTGTAAGATATGGGAAGCATGAGACCTACCTCTGTATATTGTTATTACTGTTAATATATATTCTAACGAAAAAAACTCTGGCTTAGTGCCACATTTTCTGGCGTGCAGTAGTATGTTACAGCTGTACAGCAAAATTAAAAAATGCAGTAGAACCTCGTTGATGCGTCTTTCAGGGGACGGCGATACAATGCATAATCCTGGAAGCCCTAACGACGGACAATGTTTTTTTGGGGACAAGGGAACAACTGCTGCAGACAGCAACTTATTTTGCACGGACCTTCCCGGCTGTGGAGGACTAACACATTTACTCAAATTGAGGCCGACTTTTACAGCAGAGTTTTTAAGGGCTAGTTTTTCCAGTAGTGTGTCCGTCAGCAAACAAATAATGACACTAAACTCTGGTCAGCTACCGCCATCTATGAGCAACGGCGGCAACTAGACAACCGGCTTGCCGGTTGTCTGGTTGCCACTGTCGCACATAGATGGCGGCAACCTCTCCAGCCTTTCTACTCTGGCTTGCCGACTTGCGGCCAGCCATTACTTCATTCCCACCATAGTACAGCTTTGCTGTTCTTCCTTCTTCACCAGAGTGGAAAGGCTGAAAGTTTTTTCTTTTCTTTTTTTGGACCTGTTTTTTAAACTTGTGGGTTCCGTTCATAATTGTAACCAGAGAACGTCAACCCATAAGATTGAGTAAGATTTCAGAGCCCATTGAGCCAGCCCAGCTTGTTCCCACGTCAACCGCTGCCCTAAGTGCGCCGGTGCCAAGCGGTGAAGCTCGATGTATGCGTGGTAGGACCGAGTCGAGCCGCCGTGCTCGATCCTCAGTGGACCCTTTTCAAAAGTGCACGCCATATAATAGCTGCTACGTCCATCATCCAAGTCCACCATTGTTTGGCCACATTCTTTGGGCACATGTTGGACACGAGAGCCGCGTCGACGTTTGGCGTGAGCTCGACTCGGCTCGTACCGAAAACGAGTGCTGCGTCGGCGTTTGGCAAGGACTCTGGTCCAGTCGCACGCTTTGTGCTTAAGCAATGGCGACCACCAGTGTTGCTCAATGCAGTCTCAAAGAGGGCCTATTGGAGGCTTTGAACCGCATGCAAACGAAACAACTGAACCAGGGGAACTGAACTCGAAAAAAAAAAGCTCCCGAGCGTTGGAGAGAAAGAGGCGGAAAGACGAACGGGCAGTTGCAGAGAGTCGAATCCCTTTCTAGCCAGCCTATTCCAAGGTCGTGTCCTGCCGGGCAGAGAGTGCGATGCAGAGAGGCAAAGAGGAAGAGAGTGGAGCAAAAGGGGAGAGGACGGCCACGGCCGGGCGGCAGTTTTGGAGCGTAAGACCGGGGGAGGCAAACACAGCAAGGGGGAAATCGATATGCAGAAAGAGAGAGAGAGAAAATAGTGTTTTATTTACAGTCACAAAGAGGTCAACCTGCTAAAAAGTTGATTTTCTACTTCGCTATCACTGTAGAAGTATAGTGCGACTGACGCTCGGGAACGCGAGAGCTGGGAAATTTTAAAAACTGAGAACACATCAACGAGGTTCTGCTGTAAAATAAATAAACGTGAATTTTGGGGTTTTTTTTTGTTTGTTTTTTTGGAGGTGGGAAAAAAGGGGGGGGGGTGGAGAACGCTGGCTTTTGTTGCCTTTTTTTTCCTCGCTTCTGTTCTTATGGCATTTGTACTTTGCATCTTTTATTTCACTTTTGTTAAAAACGCACAATCTTGACAGAAAGTGTTCTCTGAAAATCCTGTTATAGGGCGATTTTTCTAAGCCGTCTAAACTATAGTATGCAAGGAATGTCTGCCATATGATGAAAAACTCTTTTACTGAAAAGGATGGACAGCACAGAGATGTGTGGCTAAGGACACGCACGTAAGGTAGAACAAGCACACATGATATAGAACAGGTGCATATGAGATAGGACAGGCATACATGACACAGGACAGCTGCCAATGGCAGAACACAGGCACACAACCCAAAATCAGCTCACCTACCCTCTTATTTTCTTTTTGTAAAAATGTTTCCTGAGGATACTCGAGGGCCAATTCTGATGTTCAGGTGACCTTTTCCATCTGAGATTTATCAAGTAATAAAGTACAAAGGTGAATTTATTTTTATTGCCATCATGTCTCATTAATATGAACACTGCAGTGTGAACCAAACTTTTAGGAACCAACCTTTCTTACAAAATTCTGCCCTGTTAATATGAAAAATTTTAGAAACGGGCTAGCGAAATGTGTCCATCTTTGTAGGATTATTTGAGGCACGATTTTTCTGGTGAAAGTCGACAAAGAGCAAAAAGAATAAATAATGAAACCCTCGGGGGCCCCTTGTGACCCAAGGGTTTCACATCTTTTTCTTGCTCGATGCCCTTTTTGCAAGAGGGAAATGACAGGTGCATTCAGGAAAGGTTAAGTTTTTCAGGACTTCCAAAGCAAACGGGTCACATTCCTCTCCTCCCCTGTTTGTTTGCTCTCGTGGATGACGAACCTGTACAAAGGTCGCTGGCGATGTGCACCCCTCGTATGAAAGTCGAGGCAGGATGCCTGTCCTGGTCATCCAGTAGGAAGAGTACTATGTTAGTTCTGACGTGGAGACAGGCAATGATTGTGGCAGGTGTAAAAAGCTATGAGCCTTGCAAATTGGTGACATTTTACGCTTTTTGGACAGGTAAGGTGCAAAAGGGTTTAGTGTACTCTAAACTCGTCATTTTTGGACCAATAATCTATTTTTCTGGGGAATGAAGGCTTTCATATTAATGAGACATGGCTGTAATGCGGACATCTGAATGAGTATACCCCTGTTACAAGGGAAGCTGTCTGCAGCATTCCTTTTGACCATCTCTAAAGCATTCTACTAATCAAATGAGCATGCCATCCTATTCATGCATTTATTCCCATGTGTGCCAATCATCATTTTGTCTAATTTGTTTGGATGTCTACTTTTTATGCTTCATATTTACATTTTTATTTGAAAAGACGAAGGACGATGTCTTCGTTTCTTTTTGTCTATAAAACGTTTCTACAGCAAGCGCTGATTACATAAGAAGGCAACTCATGCTGAGAACTTTGGATTTGGAACATAATCAATGCTGAGAGCCCTGATTTGTTTGTGTATATTTTTACTGGCTGAAACTGATGCACAGAAACAAATGTTGCCTTTTGTTGGGATCACTTGTGCTGTAGGTATTCTGTGTATTCACACACATATTTTGATATCTTATATTCTTGCCCTTGCCTATGAATGTGGGATGACAATGAGCTGGCACTAAAAACTTGTTCATACCACCAACGGTGTCTTTCTCAGTACTAATTAAGTTTTAGGCAGATCATCATCATCTTTTATTTTCCTCGAGGGCCCGTGAGGCATTATACAGACGGGTTGCAATAAAACAAAAAGTAGAGCAGTAAACACCAATATAACACTGTAAGCTAGATCGCATGCGCCGTATACATACGGGCAACTAGAAACTGCAGTATTCATTTGCGATCTTTGCATCATGCATAATCTCTAAAAGATCTGATCTCTAATTAGCTGCAGTGAATTACAGACCCTCTAAATGACTACAAACATGACATAATGGTAGAATGCACTGAACGATTTTTGTTTGCATAGTTTTTGGTACAAACTCATTGTTTAGTGTGAACTAAAATCACACTTCTTGAACTCTGTGTAATAATTTGTTTGTTTTTTTTTCGGTGTTTTTCTTTTTTTCTTTTTTTCTGAAAAAATAAACTATGCATTGTTGAACGCTCATTCTCCGCCCGAATGTAGCGCTAGCGGTACAAACCAGATGCCAAAGTTTCATTCAGAACTAACAGTTATCTCAGTCAAAAGTTGCAGGTGATTTTCTGAAAATTCAAATTAGAAAATGGGGCCAGTTTCAGGTAACTGGCACCGTTGAGCTTTATGTATTTGAGAGGTCCATCGGCCGCAATTTACCCATTCAAAATTTCAGAAAATTGTGAAGAAGATGACGGTTAGTTCTGAAAATTTGGCATCGAGTGCTTACCGCTACGGCTACACTTTTAATCGTAGAAATACGACGAAACCGAAACTAACCTGCAATTTTAGTGGTCCGCCATGTTGTTGTGACGTCAGGTGTTTAAACATCAGCACATGGGCAGCTTGAGCCCGCTTTGCCCAGCGTCAGAAGCAGAAGGCCGTCGCGATCGTCCAAGGGAAATAACGGAATACGAATAATCAAGCTCGTCATTGTCAAGCAATAACCAGCAAATGTTTTAGGATTTTCAACACGAGATTTGAGACTGTTCGCCGTTCAGCACGAGATTTCAGACGATTCACTTTCGCTACAACGCACAACGCCATGGAGTAGGGAGTGTCTTCTGCTTTCGGATACAAGTTGTTTGACGTCGTGAGTACCCTTGCTCGTTGTTGCCAGTAGAGCGGCAGCGAGTGATTCGGAGGTGCACGTGTAAATTTCAAAATTCACTTTCTCGGAAGAAATTTAATGCTTTGATTACATATTTCGTAGACATACTCACGGGTAGACATTTAGTACATGGCGAAAATTTTATAAAAATCAATGACCATCCATATTTCGCCGGAGCTATCCCTCCTTGCCTTTTCCTACGCTTGCAGGATGGGAGCATAACAATAAAAGTATTATCTAACTTGCAGGGAACTGGAGTTGTATGGCGTTTTTATAAACTAGCTGCTTGCAATTTCCTGTTTTTTTTTCTTGCTATATGTTTTTACCGGTCTTTGGATGTTGTGTAAAAGCAGAGGATCGGTTGTGCACAGTGCCTCGATCTATTAAAAGATTTGTTGCTGACTGAAGCTGTCTATGTTTTATCACCTATTAGTGTATCTCGAAGAAGGCCGATGTAGAGCTGTACAAACATACATGCAATAATCTGACTGTTGAAAAAACAGCGCGACTGGGACAAGGACGAAAAGATGAAGAGAACACAAGACAAGCGCTAGCTAACTGGTTTGTTATTAGAAGCCTAGGAAGGTAACCATAAAGTCAAATGTTGGCGCGCGCGCGCGCGAGGGGCCATATTTTACGAGGCGCCCAGCAAGCGCACGAACATTTGACTTCATAGTTTTCTTTCTTCCCTGTGTTCTAATAACAAACCCGTTTTTAGTCAGCACCAACGTTATTAGATTAGCTCAGTTACGGAACTGCTTATAGACGCTGCATGCACGAGCAATCCCCCCCCCCCCCCCTTCCCTCCCCTCACTCACCACGACCCGTCTGGCGTCGCTCGACGCGCCGGACGGCTGCTTTGGTTACTGCAGTGTATTCTATGGGATACGTACGTTTCGAAGCACGCCGTCTAGATGGCGTTTCAGCTCTGCTCTATGCAGCTGAAACACACCCCGCTACTGAACCCTTCTCGTCTGGGTAGCCGCCCGCTGTAGACCCTGGCAAGTTTCTTGGCCTTATTTTTTACAGAAAGAGAGCTACGCTTTGTAATTTTACAAGAAAAAACCGACCTGTGAAATACACCTTTGACGAAAAGTTTAGGTTGCTACGTGCAGGCGTCGATTTTTACGGTCCATTTTTGATCGAGCCTGGTGACTTGGACCATCTTACGTGGAGCTGAATGACACCAGTTACCGAAAACGGGCCCCATTTTCCCATTGAAATTTTCAGAAAATCGCCTATAACTTTTGATTGAGATAACGGTAATGAACATTTGGCAATGCGTAGTTTATTTCTGAAAAAAAAAAATACGTAAGATTTTTAGGGGTACGCTGTATATTGGAAACTATTCTAAAATGCCAAATGTAATGATTCGGTTATTTACCAGTAAAGTATCTGAGGATTGTTTTGAAATATTTGATGTATGCGGATGATGTCAGTTTGAACGTTTTCAACTAAATGTGTTTCTTTTTTGCTGGAGGAGCACAAGAAACAGCCCTAGAGCAGCAAATAAATTTCCCAAAACTTTTAAAATAATATGTAGAAATACGACACAACCGAGACTAACCTACAACGTTAGTGGTTTGCCATCTTGTTGTGACGTCAGATGTATAAACATCAGCCAATGTTGACATTACCACATGGCGTTGGTACATGGGCAGCTTGAGACTGTTTCGTCCAGCGTCGGAAGCAGTCGGAAGGCCCTCGCGATCGTCCGTGGGAAATAATGGACTGATGGACTGCGATTCACCAAGCTTTTCTGAGTCAAGCAATGACCAGCAAATGTTTTAAGATTTCCAACTTGAGATTTCAGACGATTCACTGTTCGCATTTGGTCAGTCGTCATCGCTTCCGAGGGGACCACCCGTGGCCAAAGTCCCTTGATACTTCTTTTACAACCAACGACAACCAATACAAATGACAAAGCCCATTCCGCTGGAACAAAATGGCGGCATTCAGTTCAAACCCCTGCTGTGCGCCGCCATTTGCTTCCCAGAACCTGCACCGTCACTCAGTCGGCGCTTCAAAGAATGTCGCTACTTGTCGGAAGCTCTTATCTAGGGACTTTACCCGTGGCGGCTGCATTCGCGTTCCGCCGCCGACATGTGGAGCCAGATGCTGCTTCAGAAGCAGAATGGTATCTACTCTTCACTTGCAGAGGATTCTCGGTCGGAAACCAATAAGATGCCAATCTCCTGCATTTCTTCGTGGTGTTATTTCTCCCCACAACATATCACCAATCTCCCCATCTCCATTGCCTGCCTTACTATCACTACACAGAAGAGGCGCTGCACTACAACGCACGCCAAACGAGCCCCGCCACTCGGCTCTGTCGTCTGCGTTTCCGTCCGCCGTTGACCCTGGCAAGTTTATTGGCCTTATCTTTTACAGACAGCGAAATACGCTTGTAATTTTACATGGTAAAACCCAGCAGTGAAATACACCTTTGACGAAAATTTTAGATTGCTACGTGCGGATGCCGATTTTTACGGCCAAATTTAGATCAAGCCTCGGTAGTTCAGACACCCTATACAAAATAAAAGCTTAATTAAGCAAATACCTATTCAAGAAGCACCATATCGTTATAGTCAAATAAAGTTATCTTGGCGAAAATGCCTTTGAATCAGGGCATCGAACCGAAACTCTTTTTGGTTCGGTTCAGGCTACGGTTCACATGGTTCATGTTCAGCTCCGGAGCGGAAAAAATAACGGTTCGAGCCGGTTTAAACCGGTTCATAAAACGGTCCAACGAAAAGTGAAAAATTTAACCCAATGTTTGCACGCCTCTACTGCCATGAAGTGGATTACAATGGTACAATATAAGCGCTCATTTATTGATTTTGTGTACTCCATCTGTCTATTGGAATGATCTTCAAAAATGTAAGTCGTGACATAGGACTGGGTGGCAACCTTTTATTCACCGAACACAAAATTAAATACATCTACTGCAAGAATGGACGAGTGCCTCTCCAAAATTGTTACATGTACACGCCATATTAATTTTATTGATGTGTACGCTCTGCCTTCACTGCGTGAAACGACCGGAGGGAATGGACACCATCTAGTATGTCCGGGCTCAATCGCGTTCGTTTACATGACAGCATGTATTTTAACCCCGAGAAGGACCCTTCCACGCTGACTTGCTTGGCCGGTACCGCAAGAGCAACGAGTGCAAGTGAATATAAATCAGGGCGCCCGGACTTTTCCTCAAAATTCCAAGACATTGCTACCCTTGCTGATTCGGGGAACCTTTTCAAAGCCGCGCAGTAAGGTCGGCATTTCTCCACAGATTGAAGAATGGTCGCTAAATACTTTCAGGCAGCTGCTTTCTTCTTCCATGACAAACGCTTCAAGGTCGTCATCAGGGAAAGTGGAAGTCCCCGTTGTGCACGGTGCTTGAGGTTGCTGTGGCTGGGCATCTTTTGTAAGCGCGCGAAGCTTCCTCCACACCAGTAACAGATGCTGCTTTACTCTGGACCTCTCCTCGCTTGTTAGCGTGACGGTATCGAGGATCCAAAAGATATAGCCGCACAGAATATGTCGCCTCTCTGAGCAGTGGCGTAGGAACTGTATTTCCTCTGGGGGAGCAAAAAAAAAATGCTACCACAAACATCATCATCGTCATCATCATCATCATTTATTTTCCTTGAGGGCTCATGCGGGCACTATACAGGGGTCGTGCACACGAATACATAAATAAATAAACACAGTTAACATGAAATAAACACGCTACAAGTGGGCTCACTAACTGCGACGGATAATTAAAAAGCTAGTGCCCGAAATGTATTTTTTGTGTAACATTTTCTCAAGTTTTTGTTACCGATATTCTATTTGACCAGACTGTCTTTTTATGTACATACTGCATTATTTGACACAATGACGTTTCTCCTGTGTTGATAAATGATTAACGTAATTTTTGGGAAACCAAATACCAGAGAGGAGTCTCTAATTAGAAGTAAGAGGGCAATAAATGCGATATATGAAAGAGACATGCGTATTAATGGCGCAAATTAACTCTGCATCGAAGCAATCCAGTTATTTACAAAACCTAAGAAAGGAATTTCAGGAAGAACTCGTGGTTGAGTTAAACGTAACAGAGTTTACATTGAGAAATATTATAAATCGATGATACGGTAGCCCTGTCGCTGAGGCAGCCTTGGAAGCAACACCAAAGTTATAAAAGCTACACACGTACACACAAGCCAGCACACGTGTCCCGGTATATGTGCAGATGGAAAAAAAGGAAGGTTGGTCAGCAGTGCCACAGGTCTTTATTAATCACAAAATGCGAACTCCAGACAGAACATAGGATATTATGAAACATAAAATAAGATTCCGCGTGAGATACCGTCAGCTGGGAGGAACGAACAAGCAAATATTGTAAACGTGCTCCAGGAAAAATTACGACATTTGCATATTTGTATTGTAGACCTAAAATAATATTGCAAAAGTAATGTGCATGGGGATGTCAGCGAGAAAATGTTGTTAACGCAATTACAAAGATAATTTACATCTCTTGTGCATACTTTACAAACAAAGAAAAATAAACGAACGCTATTAGCCGCGAGAACGAGCTGAAGTGTTACTACAGTTTCCGCCGTGACGTCACGGGGAGAACAGAGATTTTTCTCGTGAGATTATGATCGCACGAATCAAAATACAACCACGCTAACGAAAAATAAAGCAAAAAGGATCGTCGCAGTTTTCAGCAGCCGATACCCAACCGTTCACAAGGTGACTCGGCAGAAATTGTCTCCATGACTCACTCTGGCAGGCCGCCAAAGGAGCCACTCAAACTTCTCGGGGCTAATAACAATAACATGTAATCAATATAGAGTTCAAATACAGCCTCCTGAGTGATGTTAGAACTGGTCAAAAGTCGCACAAACATATTTACGCATTTTTACATTTCACTGTCATGCTGTGCCAAACGTGGACTTCCTTCCCGCGGTTCGTGTGACAAACGTCTGAATTACAGAATTTCAGCTCAAAGTGGCCGTCAGCGCGCCGTGCACGTGCAATAAGAGTAGATGAGTTAACCTTTTCTGTGACATTGTGCTTCGAAAGCAAGTTTTCATACGTCGCAGGGCACTGAAGGATCGTTCGGATGATGCCGACGACGCAGGGACCGTGAGAACAAGAAGCACAACTTTGAAAACTTCCTCAAAAATTAGTTTTACGTTTGGAGCTTGACCTTCAGCAATGCACGAACATCTTGGATGGTGTCGCACTTGCTGCTTCCAAGTGATGGCAGCATTATCGATTGTGCAGCAAGCCGGGAGACGTCGAAATCAGAGGTGTGGAGCCCCAGTTCTTCTTCCAAGACTGCGGCAGAGGGAGGCTTCCTCTTGGCGGCATCAGTCACAATTCCTTCTAGACGAACAAGCTCGTCAAGTCCAGGCTGCGTGAATCTCCTGTGAATTTCCGTCGTCAGAGTATCGACCAGGTCAAAGAAATTCTTTCTCAGCGCATCTTTCAAGTCTAATGACGCTGGTGAAACTGAACGGCTTGTAGATTCCAGTCTCTTCGGTGGCCTTTTTTTCTTGTCTCGGAAGGAAATTTGAGATTAAGTCCATCTGCTTTGGCCGATCCAAGAAGAAAAATCTCATCGAAAGCATCATCACTCCGCAGATTTCTCGGGGTCAACTCGAGCACATCGGCCGACTTCCTTGCTACGGTGGCAGAGCAATTAACTGGAGCTCTGAAGTGCATGGGCGAGTTTCTCGCAAGGACTGAAGACCTTGATCGATGCAATTAAATAAAACATCATCTCGAACCGCCGCAGACGTTTTGAATCCCGGAATGCAGCGCGGCGGTCGTCTTGAATAAAAGCCAAGAACCATTCGGCATGGAGTTCACGCGAACGGACCAACGGGTTGGTCACAGAGGCAACAGCTGCTTCACAGGCATGTCCATATCGCATTCTGATAGGCACGGAGCTGACACAATACCAGTGTAGATTGACCTTCTCTTTGCCGAATTCAGGATCGCGTTGGAAAGATCTTTCACAATCGTTAATGTGGTACAAATGACTTCAGAGCTGCGACCGGCCTCCTGAAGTGCAAGGTCGAGGAGTGATTACAGCAGTGAACATACGTCGATTTCGGCTGCTCATCCTTGATTAGCTTTTGTACCCCGCTAATCTTTCCAGACATGTTGGCAGCACCATCAAAACAATGTCCCCGGAGGTTGAGGAAGAGCCTGATCAGGACGTCTTTGATCGTGGAAAATAATGTTGCTGCTTTGGTGTTAGGTGCCCAAGATCACTTCATGCCCAAGAACGCCCAAGAACATGCTACATGCCCAAAAACGCTTCATGCACATCAAGTGTGTCGAAGGAAACGTAACTTACGCACACGGAAAACTGTTCTTGACCCGACGTGTCAGTCGTGGAGTCTGCTATGATGGCGTAGAAGGGTGAGGGGGTGATTTTGTCGACAAGCATTCGCTGGACACTGTGCGCCATTAATTTGAGTATTTCGTTTTGCACGTCGCCACTAAGCCATCTGTGTCACTTGTTGAGCCAGGTTCTTAGCGCAGAACGTCTTTTCTCTTCCAAAAGCTGCACCAGGTCTCCGTCGCTTGAAAGATGGCCGCGAATAGACATATACCACTTGGAGCAAGGAAGCGCAACGAGCTTACAATAACCCGTAAAGCCGCAGGATTCTCTTGTTGCTGCTGAAGACTCTGCTTCGAGATGAGTGCTGCAATGGATGTTCCTTTCTATCTCTGGATAATATGGTGGATCGAGTCTCTGTGATGCTCACTCCTCTCATGCATTGTGAATTTGTGAGGTCGACCTTCCGCTAGTTTTCGAAAACCTGTCTTTAGGAAAGCCGGCTCGACAATATGAAGAGACTGCGGAGAGCGTTGCTCTCCGCAACGCTCTCCGCAACCCGCTATAATACCTGGAGCTCTACAGTCAAGGCCATGGGCGCGCAGGCGCAGTAGCGTCTTCGTTGCGGAGGGCTTAGCGGAGGGAAAACGCGGTCTACAAAACCTCCCTATTAGGGAGTTTTCGTAGATGGTTTCCGTTGTCCCGCAGCGGCAACGCTCTCCGCAACCCGCAACGATACCCGGCTCTTGAAAACTCTTTGGTTGCGAAACGAACAGAAGACGCGGTCTTCAGAAATTATCTGGGCGCTTCCCCCAGGCATTGAGATTTTTGAAGCTTCTGAAGGTCGCGCACTTGTGGCGGGCGGCCAGGTCGAGTGGTGTCTATTTTTTTATAAAATCTACATACAGTCTGAAGGTCATTCACGGCGATAGTAAGTTTAAAACGGTGAGTATCGATAACCAACAATCACAAGCTCTCCGGGGACGTCCAATCGGCGCGCTCCGCGAACTTTCGGCTTCAACTTTGTGTTTGACGAGTTTAGGGCCTCAAGTCACCTACACGTGTCAAACCTCTATTTGTACACTTCGTCTTCTTGTCCTCCGTTTTCTTTTCTTTTGGCGCTGTTTTACTTTTTGTTAATCAGCCAGTCTTCTTGAGTAAGGCGGTGTTCATCATTGTAGGCGATAAAATCGTCGCAGAAATCTCTCAGCTCCAGCAGTCGTCGCATCATGCTCCAATCAACGAGGTAGTTTCATCGATAGATTGTTTCATCAACACCTGATGTTTCATCGACATTGTTTCATCGGCAACTCGTTTCATCGACAGCTCAGATTAGCTTTTCTCTGTGATAACCTGCATGAAATCCCCAAGATTCCTGGCCAGGAGCGCGCCAACACTACTAGCGACATCTATCGGCAGTGGTGGCGGGACGGCCGTTACTCAATGGGACGAACTATTTTTTTTTTCACGAAATTCTAAGCGGCGAATTATTTTGCTCTCAGCGAACTTTTTTTAAAAATAGATACACGTTTTGTTCACCGTGCTGAATTTAAAGGCTGTATGCCTAAAATAAATAGAGCCAACTGACAATAAAGAAAAATGCATTATCCTTATGGGAGTACGGCGATATACAGAGAAATTTTTGATTTCAAACTCGATTTACAAATTAAACACTCCGTATCTCGAGTTGCTCTCTACGGTTCTATAAGATCCAGTTCTCCAACTACATCTCGGTACTATTTTCTTCGCGATCCGTCAATTCTACAAAGTGCCCTGGTCATTAAAAGAACAAAAGGCAGGGATCTCCGAATGAATTCAGGGCTGTTTAGAGCAGTAAAAAGCTGTTTCTGGCGCATAATGACAGTAAATTAATTAATATTACCATAAATACTAGATGATAGATGTGCATTATTCATTCTTAGCACATATTTACTGCCAAAAACCGCCCAAAAAGGAACGTGTCATCGAACATTTGGGCAAGCGCGCCGCTTTTAGGAACCTAGGGTTCAAGTTTCAGTGAACTCTCAGCAGTAACAGAAGATTATAGAGCAGGTCTACTACGTAGAAAGCACTTGAGCTTTCTGCGTGACACTGTTAGACGATGCCCCCGCTTCCCCCGGACATTTCAGAAGTTTATTGTAAAAAAAAACGGAGGCGGAAGCGGAAAATCGCCCCCCCTTTCCCCAATCTCCCAAATAGTTAATAGTTCCGACGCCTCTGCCTGAGCGTACTTCAACATCGCCCGTTTGAATGAAGCATCTAATTTAAAGGGGCGATGCAACCATTTTTTTACTTTGCGCAAATACCACTTAAAACGGATCCCTGACGTTACTGACTTATGAAACACGCGTGTGTTTTTCACCTCACGCAATAGAAGTCCCAGAAAAAAAAAAAAAGAAAACGAGCGGCGTTCATTCCCTCAACTCGCAGCCAGAACAAGCGACCACGTGATCTGAAGCCGATAATATGCCGCCAATGTTGATCATAGCCACGCGCTGGGGTTGGCAAAGCACAGGACACGCGCTGAGTTCCCGACATTGTTATGGCTCGGCTACTGTCGTCGTTGGAGCGATTGGACACGGGCCACTACCCGAATGCTTCTCGAGCTAGGAATTATCACGAGCCCAAATCGAGTGCCCACACAATGCTCGGGTCCAATCTATGAACCGCATTCAAATATCGTCATCGGGGTGTTTTGCGATCCCCACGTTACGTCATCAAATTTCGCAAAGGAGAGATTGAATGAAAATGATCGCTTTTGTCCTTGAAATTACACCGCAACAAAGGAGTTTCTTGGCCAGTGGCGTTGCGTGTGAGTATCCTTGAGTCCCACGTGTGCCAGTAAGCTCGTGTAAAGTGAAAAACATTCCAATTGAATATCGTTGCACCGCTCCTTTAAGTGCAGGTGGGCATTGCGATGATCGCATGAATTCGCTAGTAATTTTAATTGCACTATAAGGCAGTTTTAGTCGTTAGAATAGTGGCCTTGCCGAGAGGCATTGCTATCTGGAGCTCACGCTGTGACTTCGAAGCGTATTTTCCTGCGCGCGCAAGGAGACGTACCGTCTGTGTATATCGCCTAGCTTGGTAAAAATGAAATTTAAAAATTCCTACTCGTTTACTAGCCATTTTTTATCTTGTATCATTGCCTCCTCTGCCGGGTGTTTTTGCAAGTAAGTGTAAAGGTCCCTAAAACTTTCGTGGTTAAAAAATATTCTCGGAGTAGTAGAATAACTGTACCAGTTTGCACAGCGACCAATCAGAGCGCAGGAGGGCGGGGCCTAACCCGATCCGACCAATCGCAGCGCAGGAGGGCGGAGCCTAGCCCAATCCAACCAATCACAGCGCAGTGGGGTGGGGCCCTTTTCCCTCTCTCCCATCCCAGTGACCAATGACAGGCCGTGGGCATCGATGGCCCCGCCCACAGGACATATTAGCCAGTGACCAATCGGAGCTCAGCCTCGAGTCACGTGCTCGGTATAGGTGTGAGGTCACGTGCGCGTCGCGTGTCAGGCGCGTGCCTGACCGCAAACCACAAACCTCAAACCACAAGCGTGGTTGACCAGGTGTTGACAGCTGTGGTCATCACCTGATAACAACCACGTGATGTCACACAGGGTCCGAGCTTCGTCCGACAGATGGCGCTATAGGACTTGAAATATTTAGCACATCCGTGTGGCCGTTGCGGTGTGTGGCCGTTGCGGTGAGCGGACGTGTTTCCTGGTTCTCCTCGAGCATCCGAAGCTAAGTGCCAGTTTTCTTCTTTTCTCTCTCTTTTGAGAGTTGATTGGAAGTGACTATGCGGTAGCAGTGTTAGGTTTGAACAGCAGCAGCTGCGGTTAGTTGAGGCTACTAAGAAGTTAGTTCCGCAAAGTAGGCTGTTTGAATTTTTGGCGGGAAGTGACGGTTTGTTCCCGGTCTAGACATGGGTCTAGATTTGGGTCGGCATGACAAGGGTGGGGACGAGTTGGTGCAGTGCGAGGGGTGTGGGAGGTGGTGTTACCTAGAGGAGACGGGTTTCGGGAGTCTGGAGGAGGCGGCGGGGGTGAGTTTCGAGTGTCGGCTTTGTGTGAAGCTTAAGCAGGTAACTGGGGAATGGGAGGGTAGAGTTCGGGAGATTGAGGCCGAGCTTAAGGCAGAAGGAGAGAAGCGGGTGGGTCTCGAGGCCCAGGTTGAGGAGCTGACTAGGCAGCTTAATCATGAGAGGGAGCAGCGGGTCGGCCTCGAGAAGCAGGCGGAAGAGATGGGGGAAGTATGGAAGGCGGGTTTAGAGGAGCGTAAGAGGGAGTGTGACAGTAGGGTAGAGCGCCTGGAAGGGGTAATTCGAGCGAGGGAGAGTAGCGAGGGAAGAAAGGAGGAAGTGTCAGTTCCAGCGGGACGAACCGCCAGTCCGCAGGCTGGGGTCACTGGTGGTCGGGAGCCCAGCCTGTTGACTGACGGGCCCGATGACGCTGGAGAGCTGAGTGACCCTCAGCTCAATAGCGCCTTCGAGCAGCAGGCGTCGGGCAGCCAGGTGACAGGAGATAAGTCGCAGGACAAGGGCGCGCAGGTACCAGGGGGATCTAGGGTGCTGGTAGTGGGGAGCTCTAACGTAGCACGGGTTAAGAGGGGTGTACTGAACAGGGTGAAGGGAGACCAGAGGGTAACAGTAGAGGTCCAGTCAGGGAAGTGTATGGTGGATGCTATGACCGCAGCACGTGAGGGGGTGTGGGATAACCGGGAGGGAAAGAACCTAGTAATAGTTCATGCGGGGCTTAATGATGTGCTCCAGGGTAGGAGCCAGAACCTCGGAAAGCAGCTAAACGTGGGAATACGTAAGCTGAGGGACGTGTCTGAGAATGTGCACGTGGTTGTGTGCACCATTCCAGAAGTTCGGGGGCAGTCCTGGGTAACGGAGAGGAGGGTTGTCGAAGCCAACAGAGTAATTAAGGGTATGAGTCGGCAGCTTCGGTACGACGTAATGGAAGTAAACAGGGAAGTGTACGAGGCTGGCTCCCGCCCTTTTGCAGATGGCATTCACTACAGTGAGGCCACGGGTTACAGGGTGGGGGATAGGATGGGCCGCACGGTGACTGCTTTTTGGGGGGACCGAGGGCCCTGGGGACACTGAAGTAACTGAAAACCCAACAAAGTCAGGAGAGGCACCCAGGGTTAAAAAGAGGAGAAAACGTAAGAACAGGCATAAACAAACAGCACAATCAGACATTGGATATATTAACATGCAGGGTGGTAGAAATAGGCTAAAATGGGAAGAGGTAGAGGAGCAACTAAGAAAGGAGGATTTAGTGGTGTATGGGTTCGTGGAAACACATCTCAGAGACATGGAGCAGCCACCTTGCAACCCTGACTATGTGTGGGAAGAATGCAACAGAATGGAGGGAACGAGGAAGGGAGGTGGAATTGGAGCATTTATTAAGAAGAACATGAACTTTCAAAGGATCAGAAAGGAGTGCGCCGAACATTTGTGGCTTAAAGGAAAAGTTGCTGGGGAGTCTACAGTCCTTGGATTTGTTTACTTATGGACAGGGACAGGTGCTAAAGAGGAAAACAGAAAAATGATTGATTGCATATCAAGAGACATTAGTAAGCTAGGGGAAGGCTCTGAAATTATTATTATGGGAGACATGAATGCCCATATCGAGGGTCTGGATGGATATACGGACTCAACTGGAAGCTTATTACTAGAACTGGTGGAAAAGCATGACTTAGTTTTATGTAATACCAGTCAGAAGTGTGACGGGCACATAACGTGGGAAACTGGCAATCTACATTCAACTATAGATTACGTACTCATGTCACACAAAATATATGGTAAGTTACAAGTAATGAAAATAGATGAAGAAGGTTCCAAAAGTCTTGGTAGTGATCACAAACGTATTAAGCTGAATTTTGCCAGAGAAGTAAATGCTGAACCTACACAACATAATTCAAAGCAAACTTTCTGCAGCGACAAAGAGTTGGAAATAGTTGCTGAAAGAATAGAGGAAGCAGTTTCAGGGCAACGGTATACAGATTGGACCTATGAGAGCCTAACTAGACTTTTTGTTCTGGAACTAGACAAAGTTAAAAGTAAACGAAAAGGGAAGCAAGGACATAGACCAAAAAGCTGGTGGGACAAAGAAGTGAAGCAAGCGATACAAAAACGTCAGGAAGCCTCTAGAGAACACAGGTATTCCAAGCGTAGTGGGGAGTCAGAAACGGAAGTAAAAAGAAGATGGGACACTTTTATAACATGTCGCCGAGAGGCATCCAGTTTAATCAATGCGAAAATTCAGAGAAAGGGTGTAGAATGGATGAGTAATGTAAGCAAGAAAGATAGAAACGCAGCCAAGAAGTTTTGGGAGCACTTGAACTCACTCGGTGAAACGACGCAAGCTAGACAGAGGTTCATACTCTCGGATCAGGGAGATCCGAGAGTACGATCCAAAGGGCTCAGCCGTATTCATCCATCCATCCATCCACAGGGTTCGAGCTGCATCCGAGAGAGGGCGCTCACGTGATGTCGCACACAGAGCCGTTTATACTGAGAGAGTTTGGCCTTCTTAAGGAGATTTTGACAGCCTGGCAACCACAGCAGCGTAGTCTGACAACCGGGGGATGACTACTTCCGTCCGCCATATTGTGGCTCTGACTCATAGGAACTCTACGCGATTTCTCAGGAATGAACAAGACAAAGAAGTGACACCATATTGTGTTACCGCGAAATCCGCTTGTTCTAGCGGCCAACAAGCTCCGCCCATCGGCCAAACTCTCTCAGTATAAACGGCTCTGGTCGCACAGGGTTCGTGCTGCATCCGAATCAGGGCTCTGCGCTGCGGTCACATGACGGTCACGTGACATTATTTGAATCGCTGCGCGGTAAATGCATTTTGATCGCTAAAAAGGGCTCCGCGCAATTCAGATCACGTGTTAGAGCGTTCGCAACGCTTGGATTTTGTAACGGAATTGCTGAGTCATTCACCGGAGGGTGTTACAAGGATGACGGAAGAGTTCAGGATTATTGAGTCATCTGCCAGGCGGGAAAATGCACTGTCACGATGACGACACAGATATGTCGCCGAGTGACGAGAAATGCATTGTCGCGTGTTTTGCCGGTGGGTCATGTGAACAACGTTACCTGATATTTGAATCGCTGCGCAGTTGACACCTCGGTTCATAGATGGCGCGTGTCTTTTGTTGCTAAGCGTCTTTGTTGTTAGGACATGAGTGACATCTTGCGTCGTGGGTCTGACCTTGCGCCATCTGGTGCTGAAAAGTTGAATTGCGCGTCTTCCTAAGTGTGTGCCCATCCGTATTTTCGCGTGCGCGCAATGCGTGTGAGTTGCCGAATCTGTTTGTAGATGGCGCGCATCTGAATCCTTTTGTTGGCGTGAACTGCTCGACACCATACCCCACTGAGCTACGAGCACATTGCTTCCGAGACCGCTCGGACTCGTCTTAGTTGTCCGCGTGGGCAATTCAGATTACGTGTTTTTGCTGCCACTTGGCTTTTGTAATACGGTTAAAAAACGGGGATGCGTCATTGTCGCAGGTCATGTGACGGAGGTCGTGTGACGTCGCTGGGCGTTAACGTTGCTCGTCTTCCTATCACGTGATTTCGCGCGCGCGCGCGATTCAAGCGGTGTTCGCGAACTCGTAGCCTCGAGGCGACCCCTTAGCATTTGGGGTCGTTCGACCCGATGGATTTCGGCGTCATGGGACGGTCCCAAATAGCAGCAGCAACTGGGTCCCGCTACATTGGGCTTGAGGTGACTGTAGAATTTTGAACCTCGCGGACCGTGATTGATGTTGTTACTGCGTAAAATTTTAAAGCGACCCCGCTAAAATTTGGGGCCAGCTCGCAAAAAAAAAAAAAAACTTTGCAAAGACGCAGCGAAATTTGGGGATAGGCGTCATCTAGTGTTCAGACTGCGAAGTGGTCCTCATTCAAATTGGGTGCCATCTGGTGGTAAAAGCTTCGACTCGCCATAAACTTTGGAATTCATGTGACTGTCCAATTAGCATCAGCCGCAAAATTGGGGGTGAGGTGAGGGTTAAACTTTGAAAGGCTTTGAAGCTGGCGGCCCGTGTTAAATTTTGGTCCAGCGTAAATCTTTGAAGTGGACCTGCTAAACGGTGGGGCAAGTCTCGGAAACTCACAGACCGCGCTGGACCCAGTGAATTGGTTTTTTCTTTTAATAGACACCATCTAGCGTTAGAACTTTGAAGTGCTAATCGCTAAAAAATTGCTGACATCTGATGGTAAAAGCTTCGATCCCGCTAAATTTGTGGGTCATCTGAAGGTTCCCCTAGCCTGCAGCTGGATACCGCTAAATTTTGGCTGGGGTAAAAGTTTGAAGTTCACAGGCCGTGCTATACATCTTGGCCCAGCGTAAAGCATTGAAGTTACCCTGCCGTGCGCTTCCCGCACATGGTAAGCTGTATATACCTAATTTTGAGGGGTGGCGCGCACCTGAATCTCTTAGCTGGCGTGAACCATTATCACGCGACATTTTCTCGCTAATTTTAGCGCCAGCTTGGTAGATGGCGTCAACTCTATCGCGATCACGTCATCTCTCGCTAATTTTAGCGTCATCTGCAGCTGCTGAACGGAGCGTGTTGTGGGAAATGGATCGGAGCGTGGTCGCATCCATACGCGCTAAAGACGAGACAGATATGATGTTTCATGTTTTTTTATTATCACTCGCTCTAAAAACACGCACACTTATAAATACAGATACGACTTTTAAAATCACTCTACGCGACACGTGAAACCACTGGAAACACTTTACACAGAAAATGTACAACAGAAGCAATATCAAAACACATCCGAGGCAAAAAAAAGTTGTTGAATAACAAAGCAACGCGCGCGATACAAGGCAAAAATATATTTACAAGGTCAGGGCGTGAGATGAGAAGAGAGAGAGACTCCGGCTACCGTACACTGGCGGATTATACAAAAATGTACACAAGAAGTTTTCAACACACACCGCGGTATGGGAAACGCGAGCAACTGCGTCACAGTCCAAAATATTTACATGGCGTGTGGTGAGGAGGCAGATCGCTCGCTTCCTAAAACGCTCTTGTGTCCAAACGGGAAACGTCGTAATCCCGTCGCTGCAAATGTATCGCTTGTTGTCGAACGGATTCAGAGCAATCTTTTCAACCCGTTCCCAGTCAACTTGTTAAAAAAAGGCCTCTCGTGGCGGGAGGCTTTGACCCTCGTAACTCTCAAAGCTTGTAATGAAATATAACAAAACACTCCTTTGCAGGCAAGGAGGTCGACATGCTCGGGAAAGGACTGCCGAAGGCAACAAAAATGCTCTGTGTCCTTGGAGTGGAGATTTTGCACGAGCGTCTCCAGGCTTGCGTTAAGAAATGCGAGGCTGTCAATAAAGCTACGGTTGCCTATCTCTAACAATTTAAAATTCTGGCACGAGCTTCCGCGAGTACGTTAATATCCGTGGACTCGAACAAATTAAGCTTGCCTAGAAAGAAACTGAGGTCGTATACGAATGGTTATGCGCAATGAGTGGAACGGTATGTTTGTTGATTCGATGGTTTAGGTTACACTGGGAGCAAAGCGCCCGCCTATACTCTCCCGTCATGTGGTCGTGGTCGCGAGTTTTCATTTTCTTGCTAAAGCTTTCGTTGAAAATGCCACAGCGGGAAGAGTCCGCGTGGGAAGCATCGTTTTCTTGAGTCAATTCAAGAGGCACTTCATTCGACCTGATCAATCGGGGTATTTCCTTCGCTAGAAAGCTGAGAATCAAAATGAATCTTTCTACGCAGTCGGGTCCGCGATATAGGTATTCCTCCTTAACAATGGACGAATCGTTCGACCGGATGTCGAGAAGACAGAAAGAGCTGGGGACGTGATTCTCGCAAAAACATTGCCCGTCGACTGAGTCGGTTCCAGAATCGCTTCAAAGTCGTAAACGCAATAAAAGGGGAACTCTTCCATGACATGCGTGCTCCGAAAGTATACAGTTCGTCACCCTTGTTTGGGAAGACGGTTTTGCCCGGCTTCTTGTCCCTGCACATTGAGAGATGGTCAGTTAGGGTTTCCATGACTCTGAAACCCGGTTAGACACCTCTTACAATGAAAGCGCAGGCTTTTGGCATTTGAAAAAAAGCCTCACAAAGTTTGTAATGCCCACAAAATGGTTCTCAACAAGGAGAAGATCGACATGCTGGTCCAACTAGCGTCATCAACTGCCTTCAGAGGGGTAGTTTTTCTCGCTCTCATAACCAAACACGTTCACTGAGACACAATTTTTACGCTCAAAAGCCTCCACGTCTTGGGGGGAAGGTTACAGGGAAAGTTTTCGGAAACAGATACTTGCATGCATATGTTCACGATACGAGGATGCTCTTCCTCTGTAAGCCCCGTTTGCAGGATGCAAAACGGTGAGCACCGCAAACACAAAGCACATGTCCCGTTCAGATTGGTGAAGACGCTCACAGACACTGACGAGGCCTTGCTTTTTTGGACAAGTTGCTTCGGCAGAGAAAGAAAGGTCCGCAACCAACGGTCGGAGGAAGGAATCGTCCCAAGAGTACAAACTTTGATCCCGACAAGAAAGAATCCCGAGCCTTGTTCCTGATAATGCTCCAACCGAGCAGCTATTTCAATGCAAACTCGCTGAATCGAACTACCGTGATATTAGCGTCCAAAAATGCGGTTTGAACCTGACTTTGAAAAAAGTGCACAGTCACATCAATGTCGTCGTCAGGAAGGAGACGTCCAAGTTCAACGGTGAGTGTCACAAAAAAAAAAAAAACGCAGCGGCAGACCAAAATATATCTGAGCACGTTTGACATATGCTCTGCATGTTGTCTAAAAAAGGTGGCCACGTCGTACGCCTCTGTGTCTCTTTCGTGTAACTCGTATTGAGCCACATAATTACGAAGAGCACACACTCTTCGCGCAAAACGGAATGCATGGCGAGGGAGTCACATTGCGAACCAAGGCTAAGAGAACTTGAAGCGAGTCTGCACTGGAATAATGCTGTCGGGCGTCGGGAGAGCACAGGTGACAGGTACCCATGATGGGCATGAGATGGCCATCATGGGTAGCTGTCACCCATCATGGGTAATCTCGTGCCCATCATGAGATGGGCATGAGATTTACCATCTCATGCCCATCTCATGATGGGCATGAGATGGTAAATAGGTTTCGCCCTTCTCCAGAGATTATTTTCGACATTATTAGCTTCGGCGGACGCCAGAAATTGCAAAAACATACTGAATAGCAAACGTATGTTTCCTAATATTTAGTAACTATCAAATTAATAAGTAAACATAGGCGTATGGTTCTCATTAGAAACTTCTTGAGCGTCATTGAAAATCCCTAAATCAGTCAATTTTAGGACGACTTGGAGCTGGCAGGAAGCGCAGGGGTGCGCTAAAGTCACCACTCGTCCAGCTGGCAAAAGACCGGCAATGTGAAAACACGGATGATTTCCTTGTCCTTTCGCGGACTAATGCACACACGTTTACACACGCATGGACACACGCACTGTTATCTGAAGGAAATCGCGGAAACACAAATATCCAAAAACATGATAGATTTAAGCTTGACACCATAATCCGCACTTTCTCTCTCCTCCCCCCCCCCCCCCCCCAGTCTCAGCTGAGACGCTGTTTCTAGCAGGCCAGCCCTGAAGTTCGACGCGGGTACCGGACATTTCATTGAATGCTGTTTTATCGAACGCCATTTTATCCAATAAGTGGACATTTCGCCGAACGCAGAGTCATCGAACGCTGTTTCATCGAATTTTGCTTTACTGAATTTCGAAGCATTACAGTACTTTCTAGGTTGTTTTCTTTGCTCTTAAAATTGTTTTGACGCTGCTGTCGAATCCCCAGAAATAGAACTATACGGCCCTTGTTATTTTTTTTCTCACTTAAATGGTGGTTATTGAAGCGTAGAGAGTACCTCCAAAACAAGACTTGAGTGGGTATGCGACTTGGCGGCTGTTCTCCACTACACGCTTTCTTCCCACTTCCCTCTGTTTGTTCACGCACGAAAGGCACTTCCGGAAAGGGAATACAGTTATTCTCCGCTGCGCCTTTTTATTTTGTATTTGTCTGTTTACATGTGTGTTCATTACATCAGAGGAGAATAGCCGTAGAGGTAGAAAATTCGGCAGGTCTAGGGTTCTGTCGACTGCAATAAATGAACAAGTAGGGGAGATACGTCTTTTTTTCTATTTCATGCGACATAGAGACGGGTCACTGCTTCGAAGTCGGCTCCGTCTTAACGCAGATTACGTCTCCAAAGAAGCAGAAACGCCCTTGAAGGGGCGTTAGTTCGTACCGATTATCACAGTTTTAAAAAGAAATACCGCCCGTGTTGCCGTTTTTTATGAGTAACATTGAAACAGAAGTCATAATTTACTATAAAAAATTGAAATAGCAGGAAAAGTGGAAGAGTTTCTTGTTACTATAGTTGATTTACTCCACTAGAAAATAAATGTTATAAATTGTAATCGTTATTAGAACACTGTTACCCTTCCCGGTCCAAAAAAAATGTTTCATAGATACTGTTCAAATAGGCGGTGTTCGTTGCGACGGCTTCGATGAAACGTCGCTCGACGAAATAACGTTTGATAAAATTGCGCTCGTTGAAATGTCGTTCGATAAAATTGTAGTCGATGAAACGGCGTTGAATGAAATATCCGGACCCAGTTTGGCGCAACTCAGTATTTTGTTCTGGAATTACAATATTGGTGTATATAATTTTAAGGTGGGCTGGTTGGTTTAACATACTCTTGCGCTGTTTATATTCAGTTTTGGAACTCATGCCCACTAAAAAACAAAGCCTGTCCCAAATGTCATGAATCCACGGAGTCCCGCCTAGCTTGCGTTTGTATCGTCGCTATAGCGTACCTCGCAGTGTCTTATAAGTTATAACGAGCACGACCCTAGGACTCGGTGACGTCAAGACGGACACGTCTGCGGCTTTGAAGCAACTCTCGTGGAACCTGTGTGTGCCGCTTGTGGCGGGTGGGGAAGCACTAACGATGACGCCATGCGCAGGCTTTGTGTCTTATAATACTGGGTTACGTCCATGCGCTCAACTGAGCGAATGGGCGCGTGGACGGTTCTACGATGACCCGAACCCAAGAGAAACAAGAGAACCCAAGAGAAACAATAACTTCACAAAGTAAAAAAAAAGTAAAAAGTAAAAAAAAAACAATGTGCACCATAAATAAAAGTTAAAAAAAAATGTTGCAAAAGAAAAAGCAGGGACGTTTGGTCTTTTAAACCCGACAAAAATCGCAACAAGAAAAAACACGTTTTTTTAAGGGGTTTCGTTTAAAAAAGTATAATGACGTAGAACTTTCCTTAGTTTCTTTTGTAGCGTGAGCTACACTGGCCGAGGTTGAGCAGTTTCGTGTGGCTCTCATAATGAGCCGTGCTCCGTGCTGCGCAAGCGCTAGGAGCAGTGCCGTCACACGGCGCACAGCTGGCGGGGCGGAGCCGCCGTCGCCGCGGGCTCCGCCACCACCGCGCACGCCTCGCCGGTCTGCGCAAGCGCGAGGAGCAGTGACGTCACACGGCGCACAGCTGGCGTGCCGGAACAAGGAGCCGCCACCGCCGCGGGTTCCGCGCCACCGCGCGTGCCTCGCCGGTCTTCGCATTCGAGACGTCATAGCCGCGGCAGACGCACTGGCGCCGCCGCGTCCCCAGCTGTTCGCCTCCCTTGCGCAGCCAAGTCTGACGCTGCACCGGAGTCGCTTGATAGCGCCTCTCATTTTGTGCGCATAAGCTCACGCTACGTATATCCTGGCATAGCCGAGCTAAGCCGCCGCAATTTTTTTCGAAGTCAGGTCTTCAAAGTTTTATGGTAACGAGTTAAAAATTTGAGGAACATAGTAACATCGCATGTGTTTGCCATAACGTGTATAACACGTGGGAACAAAAAACCGAGCGTCTAGTCCTAAATGACGGGATGTTGGACGGTGTGTTTTAAATTCGTCATTCCAGTAGTGGGTGAGCACGATCGTTTCAAACAGAGGAGACTGAAAATTAGGCATGAAGAGGGCTTGAAAAGGATCGGGACAATATGTCGTGGGTTTGTAAAGTACATGACGCAGGATTCCTTTTAAAATACTGTTGACTTTTTTGTGCCATAACCTGGAGCAGTTGGCAAAAACTGTTATGCCGTAGCGGAGTATGCTATATGCTAACGAGTTAGCTATCAGTTTTCGGATACCAAATCGCAGGAGGGGCTTGATGTTGTATAATAAGCAGGAAACACTCCCTAATGTTGAAAACAGTTTTATGAAATAAATAAATAATAATAATAATAATAATAATAATAATAATAATTTCATTTTTTCATTTCATTTCATTTATTTAGACAATAATAATAATAATAATAATCAATCAATCAATCAATCAATATTTATTTGGTGCCCAGGAACGACCTGACGGTCTTGGTGCTGGCGCACCCCAACTACAAAATAAAGCACAAAATATTACACAAGATACGTAACACAAGAAGCGAAACATTTAAATACACACAGGAAAGGGAAGACTTCAATGCATAGCACAAATTGGCAACGCACAGGAGCTCGCGCAACGCGCAGTCGTACATCGCCCAAAGTGGATGGCAGGCATCGATTGAGAAATTAAGAGGAAAAGACTAAGGTTGAACACATTCAAATAGGAATGACTACGAAGATGAACAGTGAATTCCGATCGTAGACACTGCGACAATGAAGCAACAAAAAAAAAAAAATTGGGAACAAACGTTGATTAAAAACTGGATTGACGACGCCACGATGCGGAAGCTTAGAACAAGCAAGAGAATATAATATAAAGTCTATGATTTGTGAGGTCAGCTCACATCGAACTAGAACAATGTTCGAAGCGAGAGGTGAAACGCCTGAAAGCAGGAGTCAAAAATATCTAATTTCTCCGTATGCACGTTGTACAGTTCTGACGACCTAACGAGGGGCATTGCTTGTTAAGGTTATTGGTCGTATAGAAAGGTGATCTGAGTCTTGCATTCACACGTGGAATTCTCAAATTCAAAGCAGACAAAAGCGTCGAGGAGTCAATCAGTCCGTGTAAGACCTTGTACAGAAACAAAATGTCAGCCTTTTCGCGGCGCTGGCAAAGGCTCAGTATATTTACTCGCCTCAACTCAGCTTCATAGCCCGAAAGATGCTCGTTCACAGCAAGATAACGGTACTTAAAAATGGAGATAAATTTTTGTTGTACACGCTCTATTCTTGATGAATTCGTAGAACAAATTCCGTTCCACACAACGGACCCATATTCCAGCTGCGAACGGCACAACGCGCAGTAGAGCGTAAGAAAGGCAGAAGGGTTGGAGAATTCTCTGGTCAGGCGGCATGAAACTCCCAACATGCGCAATGACGTGCAGACTACCTTTGTCACATGATGATCGAAACGCAGGCTAGAATCGAATATGACACCGAGATCTCTGATTTGGGAGACGCGAGACAGTAAATCTCCATGAATACGATAGGGGTAGCATACAAGTTGTGATTTTCGTGAAAGGGTCATAACTTTAGTTTTAGTGCGATTTAAGGAAAGCTTGTTACGTTTACACCAATCGTTGAACGAGTTCGCGTCGTTCTGGAGTTTAATGCAGTCGTCAACAGTTCGTATTTCCCGGTATATTTTGGTGTCGTCTGCGTACTGCAAACAAAAGAATCAGACACGACATGTTGGACGTCATTGACGAATATGGAAAATAGAAGGGGCCTAGAATGGACCCTTGAGGTACGCCTGAGATTATCTTGAAGGTTGCGGAAGTAAAGTTATTGACGCGGACATAGCCTCTCTGTTTAACAAGTAGTTCTTGAACCATGCGAGAACCTTTCCGCAAACACCGTAATAAGAAAGCTTCGACAACAACAATTTGTGGTCGACAAGATCGAAGGCCTTACTTAGGTCAAAGTACACTACATCGAGTTGACCCCTGTTGCAAACAACGTGGGAGGCAGTTGACATAAAAGTGACCAGATTAGTGGTCGTAGACCTGCCGTAAAGGAAGCCATGCGGGCTAGGAGCTATTAGGTTTTTAAATGAAAATTATAAGTGTTTGTGGACGACCATTTCAAAAGCTTAGACAAGGAAGACAGAAGAGAAATAGGCCTATAATTAGAGATGTCTTCACTTTTACCGGACTTATATACAGGAACAATTACTGCAAGTTTCCAGGCTTCTGGAAAAACAGCAGATTTCAAGGAGGTATTAAATATCTTGCAAATTACAGGAATAAATATATCATGATAAGCTTTAATTAAGGCAGATGGTAATCCATCATGACCTGTTGAGAGTTTTGGTTTCATTTTCTTGATACATTCCTCAATAACTTGTTCGTCGGCGGTGACCGTGCTTAGTACATTGTCGGATCCAGCCGCGGGAGGAACATAAGCGCAGGAATCGTCGGAATCTGTGTACACCGACTTAAAGTGCCGAGCAAACATTTCAGATACGTCCCCGAGCCCGCGCCGTCCAGTACAATGGACTTCGGTCTGTCGGCTTTCGAGGAGCGTGAGCTGACGTATTGCCAAAACTTCTTTGGATTGCGGGTTAAATCCGACTCCACTGTTTTTCTGTGTTTAAGGCGATCACGATTAAATATTGTTTTGCATTCGCTGCGGCGACATTTGAATTCGAGTTCCCACTTAGGGAGACCACTCTTCTTCCACTTTCGGTGGGCAAAGGATTTTCTCTTCAACAGTGACCTCAACTCGGCGGAAAACCAGTGCGGGAATTTATGCTTTTGGCATTTCTTCTTTAGGGGAATGTACGTATCCACACCGTCCCGGATAATTCGGGTGAAGTTTTCGACTTGATTATTTACGCAGTGGCTTTCCAAAATGGAGCACCAGTTTACATCCGAGAAGTAACGATACAGACCTACATAATCACCCCGCGGCAAAGTTGTGCATTTTTCAGAAGGCCGGTCGTCACTTGTAGGGCATTTTAGGCCTGAAATGACACGGTACGTAACGTTGAACGCTGGATGATGTTTGTCTAAAGGTACCATAGGTAGTTCTGCCTTTTGTAACAGCTTAATTCATCCATGTCAGAAAAGCATAAGTCAAGAGTGTTGCCTAAGTGATTGTGAAGTTGCAGCTTGCATTCAGGACACGTCACCTGCAAAGTTGAGCGGGTTCTACACATTAGCCTTCCTTGCTTTCACTCAGACATTTGTATTGCTTTGCTAGGTGAATGTTTCAGCTAATTACTTTGAAATGACGACAATTTCTACAAATAAAAATGGTCACCTCTTGTTCGCAAACGAAGGCCAAGTAGCCAGCCATGTAAGCCAGCGGTGCGAACTCAAGTTCGGAAGGGACTTCATTGTCTTTTCTCTCCAGACGGCAGCTCATGATAGCAGAGTCTCGGATTTCTCTCAGCATTTGACTTACAACGCGGCACGCAACAATTTTTAGGCATCGCGTGCTCCGTAACCAGGGTTGAGCAGAAATACTCAAAAATGTATTTGGAAATACAAATACTGGGATACATTAAAATAGTAGCTAAAATACTGATACTGAAATTTATCTGTAAAAGTATCGCGATACGTATCGGAAATACATTTTAAATACAGGCAAAAAGTCTTTGGAAATAGAAATACAGGAATACATTTTAGGGAGGGCAGAAATACAAATACAGAAATACTGATACTGCAATACATTTTTTCAAAATTATTTGAGACGCCAAATGAGATGAAGCTTGAAGTTGGAAGTGGAAGTTTTTGATCCCGAAATTACTTTTCCGTAGGCAATTTGCCTTGAAGGTAGTGGTTTCAGGCGACGAGGAGTCTTCAGTGGGCTAAAAAAAAAAACGTTCCATCAAGGACTGACCACGGTCCCTTCCCTAACATCCTATCTGTCTGACGAGAGATGGGAAAAGACTTCAACCTCAAAATAAATTTTATGTCATCCTAAATCCGATCAAACGTGACCACGCCCCTGTCCAATAAGGACGCCCCTGTAAGCATTGATCACATGACATCACGGTGGACTGAACTGGCATTCTTGATCTGTAGGTGTGGCCTTAAACATGAAACTTTACCACGCTGCTGTATGAAAGAACAATACGTCTTTTCGTTGTAGGTTACCTCGTTGAAGATTGTGCAGGCAGTGTCATTTGGAATTTTCGAGAATAGTGGACCACCTGAAGCATCCTGGAACACATGTCTTATCTTCTGTTACGGTTGAAACAACGATACGGTAGCATCCCTGTTGTGAAGGTCCTTCCTGCCGACCCTTTGCCACCGACGCATTGATTGCAGTCCTCAAGTTTCGCCTAGCATCATCCAAACAGAAACCTTGTCGATTTCGACCTGATATTGCCGACACAGGTGCGAGCTCTCCGAGAAGCAGAGCGCTCGAGACGAGACAAGTCGCAGGTGTACGAAGTCTGGGTCAGCACAGCGAGGCCACGTCTGGCCTCCTTCCTTGGTTTCGGATCACCAGAGCTAGCGAGGTCACGTTCCACGTCGGCTGATGACGTACCCTGCTGAGCCGTGCAATACTATGAACGGCAAGCTGCGCAGCCGCATTCAAATATGTGTTTAACTTCACTGCATGAGTCATATCCTACTATTTCAAGTCAACCACCGCCAGGCTCGTGCTGCAACGGACTGTAACTCAGCTTTGCCGGCTGCGTGTACTGTGTACGCTAAGGCAAAAGAGACGGTTAGCAGCGGGCATTGGATGCCAGCAAACAATGACTCAAGAAATCCCTACCTAAGGACCTGCGGCAGAAGATGCTCTGACTCCACTCCTCGCACGCCACCTGGTTCAAGTCCCCGACTACGGAACACTTCTCAGAAGATCAGAAGAGAGAAGAGGACGCATAGAAAATGAGTTTGGAGATTCAGAAGGAACCTTGGTCAGCATGGTAACAATGCCCCAGCACCTCCTTAACCCTAATGCCCTCAGAAGTAAAAAAAAAAAAAAATTGCGCTCGGATTTGTATTATTTTGTGTGTGTGTGTGTGTGTGTGTGTGTGTGTGTGTGTGTGCGGGGGGAAGTGTATTTCTCAAGAAATGTAACGAAATACATTTCACCCTAATTGTATCGGGATACAAAGAAACATCCAAAATGTATTTCGATACAGGAATACAGATACTGGTGAAAAAAATGTATCAGGATACAGAAATACAGATACGAAATGTATTTCTGAAATACTATCGCGATACATTTGTATCGCGATACTGCCCAACCCTGTCCGTAACTTATCTGCACGCTCTTGTCTGTCTACTTCCTTGTCCTCGTATCTTTTGCGCTTCTTTAGGTGATCATGAACCACCTGGCCCATATTGCGACCTTATCTGCACACTTCAAACTGCGGAGAGACAGACAAAAGGCGGCTGTCTACGTGTCTTCTTTCTCATCCATCAGTGGCCATCGCCACAAAACTATAGAAACGCGCGAAAAAACGATCAAAAACACAAACCACACACGCGAGCACAGGGTGACAGTACGATATTTTCTCCGCGCAAAGCGGTGCAAAGGCGGGGGCAAGCGAGTTTTGCGGCCTTCTACAACCGCGGCAGCGCCACGTTATCGGCGAAGCCAATGACGGGCAGATATTGTTTTCGTGGGCGCGTTGGACGCCTTCTCTAACTTTCAGCTCACAAGACCACTCACCGATGTGCAGCGACCCCACGGCAGATGGGAGAAGTTTTCCTCTTACGCGCGCTCTTTTGTTTTCGGAAAAAATCGGCAGGCCGCACCAACAGCGGGGATCGAGCGGCCGTGGCTAGGGCATGGACAAGCATTTTTTTTTTAACATGAAAGGGCAAAAAAGCTTTAACATGGTACAATAAACAAGCTACATTTCGCAACACACGGCAAATGTGACTCAACTGCTTGTTCCACGACAAATCGGGTTCGAAAACGATGCCCATGTATTTAGTGTTGCCAACCCACTCAACTGGAATACAGTTGCAACCTACACAGTCTGCACCAAGCAAGAAAAAAGGCTTGTTTATAAACCCTTGCTTTAATGGGTTTTTAAAACATATCTATAGCATTTACTATTTACTTGATTGCAATATATTTAGTAGAAATCAGCAAAGTATCGTCGGCGTATAGGTAACATGAGCATTGAGAAATGGCAGAAGGAAGATCGTTGATATAAATGTTAAAAAAACAAAAAGGCGATAACATGGAGCCTTGAGGGACACCCGCTCGTAGATAACAAGGGGCGCTCGTTTATAGACCTACTCGCACTCGCTGCGATCGACCAAATTAAAGGTCCGAGAGAAATTAAAAAAAAAAAGGCCCGCGGAAGCCGTATTTAAACAGTTTACTCAACAGAATAGGATGATTCACAGTTTCAAACGCCTTGGAAACGTCTAAAAAAAGGGCACAGGAAAACATTATCATGGAACGCAGAGTGCAAATAATCGGCGACGTCATCTAAGAGCAATTGCGTCCGCCTTCCCGAAACAAAACCGTATTGCGAATCAGATAACAATGGGTAACTGTCCAAAAAACTACTCATAATGCGGAAAATGTGTTTTTCTAAAAGGTGTCCCAAAACGGGCAAAATGGATATTGGGCGACAATTTTCCATTCGTTGGTTTGCCGCCCTTAAAAACCGGCCGCACAATAGCAGTTTTCAGCTCCTCCGGAACTGATCGCGACCTAATAAAACTGTTCATCATAAAAAGAATCACGTATTTTAAGGAGTTAAAGTTCTTTCAAGAAAACCGACTGTTAATCCGCCAGCCCCAGGGGACCTAGAACATTTCATACTGAATAAAATCGACCGCAAACCTCTCTTGTACATGTCACACAAAAAAGCCGACGCACTATTTGCCTCATTCAAGGTCACCTCCTCGACGGGCACGCTTACTGATTGCTCAGATTAAGTTGCAAAAAAGCGGTTAAAGTTTTCCACAACAGTTGAAATATCTCCAAATTTTTTAACTGTCACGTCATCAAGAGAGCGCTGGCATTGATAGCCTCGAAGCCCATTTACTAGAGTCCAGGTTTGTGCGATGTAAAAACGACTTTCCGAGAACTTTTTCTGAAAATAAATTCGTTTGGCAGATCGAACAAGGGCATTTACCCTGTTTCAAGCCGCACGAAACTCTGCTCGTAGTTTAACATGTTTAGGTGCTCGCTTACAACAGACCCACAACTTTCCTTTATCTGAGATTGCGAAATCATTAATAAAGATGTTAAAAAGCAAAGGGGATAAAATTGAGCCTTGCGGGACACCGGCCTTCATTTGTAATTTACTGCTACAGTTAATTTTATCGCCTAGATACTACAACTTGGGATCGATCGGAGAGGTAATTTTTTAAGAATCTCGTAAAAAGGTCAACGAAAACCCACCGCATACAAGTTTTGTAATAAAATATGATGGCTAACAGTGCCGAAAGCTTTTGCTATATCTAAGAAAATAGCACAGCTATAGTTGTTTTTTTCGAACGCGCCATGCAGCATATCTGAAAATTCTTCCAAAAGTGGTATGGTACCTCGTCCTGTAATGAAACCGAAGTGTGGGCTAGACAAAATATTAAATTTTTCCAGAAATGACGTCAACCCTTCGAGAAGAAATTTTTCTAATATCTGCGACAGAATTGGCTATATTGATATTGCACTGTAATTTTCCATCTTGTCCTTTTGTCCTCCCTTAAAAAGTGGCTTGACTGTAGCGGTGTTTAAATTTTCTGGAATAGCCGATTTATCCAAGAAGCCGTTTAACATAAACAGTCAAATATCAGCAAGAGCATTGAAGTTCCTTCGGAGCGTAAATGCCGACACTCCGTCAATGCCGGGTGGCTTATTTTGTCGAAAGCTAAATATTATCCTTGCAAGTTCAGATATGGTTAGAGCAGGCAAAAACGCCGAGGCTGCTAATGTTTCTTTAAGCGTGCACCCGCCATATTGCACCGAAGATGAGTTTTCCGAGTTTTCCGAAGCCCGTGCCAAGTAACGATTAAAATTATCGGCCACTCCAGTGGAATTTCTAGCAAAATGATCCAAGACAGCGAAACAGTTATCTCGTTCTCGAAGATGATTTATCACATTTGCCGCGTATCTCTCCGATTGATTGAACTGTTGTAAAAAGTACCGTCGCTTCGTGATAAGAGCGGCCACTCTATGACTTTGAACTCCGTAATCGAAAGCTAAGGCCTGGTTTTTTGTAGCACGTCTGCGGCGCGTCCACAGCCGGTCTCGATATGCCACGGCGCGAATAACGCCCGAATTTAACCAGTTGTAATTTTTTCTACGTTTCTTTATAAGAACTCGTTGGTTGAGATTTTCAAATATTTTTAACTGTTCACAAAACTTTTCGTATACTTTATCAGGAGGATTACATTGAATGAGCGTTAACCAATCAAAACCACCGATTAGGCCATCGAACTTGCGATGATTGAGTATCACAACTTGGATTTTATTGGGTTTTCCCTCGCTGTATGAAGGTCGTGAAGCAAAAAGGGATGAAGTGGTTGACAAACGACAGGCTGCAAAATAGTGATCCGCTCATCGTTGAGTGATAACGCAGGAGCCCAAAGAACTATTAGGTGCACGCACTGCAACACATGGTCTAAACAATATTTTACCATCTGGTTATTTACTAACTATTCCCGAGTGGGAGCATGTATCGTACACTCTAATCCACATGCAGATAGAATCGACAAGCAATCCGGCACAGCTACTTTAGCTAGCACATAAGATGTTTATGTTCAGGCCTCCTACCAGACAAATCTGATCTGTCGACCCCCACAGCTGCAATATGTCATCAAGTTCCTATAGAAAACGCGAAACACTATTGGAAGGCGGGCGATACAAAGCGAACACAACGAGAATAAAATTGCCAAGACGCACTTTAATGGCTAGGCATTCTGCATGCGAAAATGTAATGTCGTGGGGTGACACGGCATAAATATCCTTTACAAAAATAGCTATGCCCCCGCCCCGACGCAGTGGTCGCGTTACAAAATATGGACAATAATTTTGCAAAGTAAACACATCTAGATTCTCCTGTAATATTAATTTCCGTGACAACAAAAATATCAACAAAGGCTGCCAATGATTCAACCACAATTTTGAATCCTTCCCAGTACTTCCGAAAGCTTCTTATGTTTATATTTAACAGTGTAAAGTCATGCTCTGTATTTAAACCAAACTTATCTTTAAAAAAAACAAAGTCAGGAAATTCTGAAAAGGTCGAAAAATTTCGAAAAGCTCATACAATCTTATTGATATCTGTTTGCCTGTTGACTCGAAATTAGAATAGTGTTTTCTGCTTTCTTTTTACATATATTTTGCCTCCCTTGGACCACACGAACTTATATCCCTTTTCTTTTGATGTAGTCCTTGCCTGCCAGAACAGCTCTCGGTTTAGTTTCGAAAGGCTACCGTTAAAGATCAGCTTTGGTAGCTCCCCCGATTGGCGAAACCGCTGCAACCTTACGCGCGTGTTGGACCAGCTCTCTTTAGCGGCGACCGATGAAAAACGCACCAGGACTGTTGGAATTGCCTCCGGTTTTCCTGGAAGGCGATGAACCACCAGAACGTCGGTGATTGAAAAATTTGGCAATTCAAGCCGTGAGGCAAGCTGAGTTAGCCTCTCTCTCAAGTTCACATTTTGTTTGTAGGGCAGGCTCCGAATTTCCAGGCTCGCATTTCTACTGTACTGTTCCAGGTAATTTTGCTCATCTCGCAATTGCTGCAGCTGGTCCGCCTGCGCCTCAACAGTTGCTTTTAAGCTGTTCATTTCAGGCTCACGTGTAGTGTCCCGCTCTTGGACACTCTTCACCGCGACATCAAGCTCCCGAACCAACATAGACAGCTTCGTGAACTCCTTTTTCAAAAAGAGCGAGAGTCAACTGTTGCATGCACCGCTGGCAAAGATTCCAAGTTTGCTTTTATCTCTCTGATCTCACGAAGCAACAATGATTCAAAGTGCACGTTTTCTTCCTCATCATCCTGAACTGGCTGGGAATCAGCGTGCCGAGACGTTTTTTGTTTGTTCGGCAGGTTTTGCAAACTCACGCGTCTCTTTTGTCTTGACCCATAGTCGTAAAGGTTTTCGAGGCAATACCCGAGCATCTTTGCCCTAGGTGATAGACGCTTTTACAATCTGCACAAGACATAAATGTATACCATCGTCGGAAAGGGGTTTCTGACACGAGATGCAGAAGTCATCCATTACAGTCCACAAGACAACAAGGGGACCGGAGGCCAATTCGGAGACGTGATGTGCCCTGGCGCTTGGCCAAGTCTACCGCAGCCTCACGCCCGCGCAACGGGTGCCATCTCGAAACAACGCATTCCGATTTGAACCCTTCTCGTTTGAACCCATCTCGCAAAACGCCTGCGTTCGCGTTTTAACCCCGCCGCGTTTCAACCCTTTCTCATTTATACCCGTCTCATTTGAACCACATTCTCATTTGAACCTTTCTCGTTTGAACCCATTCCCAAAACGCCCTTCGCAGCTTGAACCTGCCGCGTTTCGACCTTTCTCATTTGAACCCGTTCTCATTTGGAACGCGCTCTTTGCGCTTCGACCTTTTTTTACTATTTACGCCCTTCTCGGTTGAGCCCGTGTACTTGAATCTTTAGGTACGTTTGCAATTCTCCAACGTAACGCGTCGACGGGCGCGGCGTAGCGCTGAGCGCACAGATGCCAGATTGGTCGCAGATGTCGAGTTTCACGGTTTGCCGGCCGACGAAAGGCGCGCGTTCTGCGCTGTGCCGCGTTCACCGCGCCTAACGTCGGAGTATAAACAGCCCTTTATTGTTTAATTAAACTCCAGCCCCAAAACACGTACGTGGCGTTTTCAACCTTTTAGAGGTTAATACCGGAATTTCAAACCAGTCTCCTTTTTCTTTGTTAAAAATAAATGAATAAAAATAATGGATATGTTGGCACTGTTTACAACAGTGCCGGCTACTCCATAGCAATTGTTATTTGGCTAAAAAAACAGATCTAAAACGTTTCAAGCGCCTGACAAACAAACGTAAATCCAGAGTTGCCATTGTACCTATTATTACAATTCTAACATGTCCGTCGATCCATTTTCGCGGACTACCTGTGCCAGTGCGCACCGGATGCGAACGCTAATGTCATGTTCCACACCGGAGGCTAACTGGCGCGATCGCTTATCGCGCCGCGTTGGCAGCATCACAAAGCAACAGCCGCGGCAGGTCTCTCGCCCTACTGTGCACCTCGTCGCTCACAAAGCGCCGCCGCCACCCGGCTCCAGAGCATCACTCAGCAGGGATCGGCAAGCGATCCCCCTGCCCACCCCTGCATGAATCATTTTAACCCTTTTGGCATAGGATACATCGCATTCGAAATATGTTCACAGAAATATTCTGTTTTCCATGCCGTCACCTTACAAGTGAGCGATTCGCAAAGCATTATGGCATTCAAATCGTATGGCTAATCGTTAGGCCATAGCCTGAACGGCTCTTTTCGAGACGCATAGTACAAAACGTTTTTTTGCCGCAGAGTCAGTCATCGGCACCTCAATCCGATCCCATGCTGTCAGAGCACAGCTGTATTCTGAAAGCTTTGTTCCCACAAGATGGTAGTTGGTTAAACTATCTAAGATAACCGCAGCAACAAAACACGGACCATTCAAAGGCCAGAGAATGCCTGCTGCGCCCTCCTTGAGAGTCGCAAGGGGATCCTGCCATCAACAAACTAATCCTGCGGCGATTTCTTTTTTTATGTGCGTGTGCGGTAGATGCGTGGTTGGGGGCTTTTCTTGCCAGGCACCGATTTTTTTCTTAATTTCAGTCGTGAGATCACCGGATGCAAATTATGCTCATCTGGCATGCCCTGTGAGGATATTGAATTATTTACAGCCGGTGCCTGAGTGATCGGCATACAGACCTGCCGCATAACTGTATATTTGCCTATGTGTCGTCCGCCATGTGCCAGAGTGGATTAGCATGCACTCTGGATGTCATTCTCCAAGTAGCATTTCAAGGCGTAATAAAGCTTCCAGGTGCCTGGACTTCATAACGTCATTTGTTCCTTTGTTTCGGTTTCCGCGAGTGTATGCTGAAATTATTGCTTTTCCCTAGCCTGATCATGTACAAGGTTAAAAATGAGAAAGGCAGTTTTGAGAATGGTCCAAAAAACAGAAAGTATGTTTTAGTAGTAAGTTTGAAATGGGAGAAAGTTTAAAATGAGAAGAAAAGTCTTTTTGAGAACGGTCAAAGCCAGAAAGCATGTTTTGAGAGAAATTTGAAAGGAGAAAGGGTTAAAAATGAGAAAAGTCGTTTTGGAGAATGGTCATAAACGCTGGAAATTTCGTTTTGAGAACGGCTCGGCGTGAGAGGCGGAGAAAAGCTGAAAGCTGCTTTGCGCAGGGTTGAAATGAGAAGGTTAAAACGAGAAGGTAGAAATGCGAAGGGTTCAAATGAGAACCACCGCGCAACTGGGTCACGGATCCCAGCACGAGTAGCGCCAATAGGGCGAAGAGAGCATGCACCACCAAGTTGATCCAGGTTAGGTGACGCGACTGATCCCAGCTCGCCGTCGAACAGTCCTTCGATGTCGCCTGGCGCGTTCCCGGCGAACACGGTAAAGAGCCCGGTGCAAAAGTGTAGCGTGACGTTGCGAAGCACACTCAGACATAGTTAGACGAGGGTGTATTGTCCTCCGAAGAAGCATGCGGGAACAGCCTTTTGTTTAGGCTCGCCGTTTCCGATGTTGCTTGGTTCGTTCCTCGCCGATGACTGCGCAGAGAGGCGACCGCGGATAACGCTGGGAGCGCTCCATGCGAACACGGTAAAGAGCCCGGTGCAAAAGTGTAGCGTGACGTTGCGAAGCACACTCAGACATAGTTAGACGAGGGTGTATTGTCCTCCGAAGAAGCATGCGGGAACAGCCTTTTGTTTAGGCTCGCCGTTTCCGATGTTGGTTGGTTCGTTCCTCGCCGATGACTGCGCAGAGAGGCGACCGCGGATAACGCTGGGAGCGCTCCATGCGAACACGGTAAAGAGCCCGGTGCAAAAGTGTAGCATGACGTTGCGAAGCACACTCAGACATAGTTAGACGAGGGTGTATTGTCCTCCGAAGAAGCATGCGGGAACAGCCTTTTGTTTAGGCTCGCCGTTTCCGATGTTGCTTGGTTCGTTCCTCGCCGATGACTGCGCAGAGAGGCGACCGCGGATAACGCTGGGAGCGCTCCATGCGAACACGGTAAAGAGCCCGGTGCAAAAGTGTAGCATGACGTTGCGAAGCACACTCAGACATAGTTAGACGAGGGTGTATTGTCCTCCGAAGAAGCATGCGGGAACAGCCTTTTGTTTAGGCTCGCCGTTTCCGATGTTGGTTGGTTCGTTCCTCGCCGATGACTGCGCAGAGAGGCGACCGCGGATAACGCTGGGAGCGCTCCATGCGAACACGGTAAAGAGCCCGGTGCAAAAGTGTAGCATGACGTTGCGAAGCACACTCAGACATAGTTAGACGAGGGTGTATTGTCCTCCGAAGAAGCATGCGGGAACAGCCTTTTGTTTAGGCTCGCCGTTTCCGATGTTGCTTGGTTCGTTCCTCGCCGATGACTGCGCAGAGAGGCGACCGCGGATAACGCTGGGAGCGCTCCATGCGAACACGGTAAAGAGCCCGGTGCAAAAGTGTAGCATGACGTTGCGAAGCACACTCAGACATAGTTAGACGAGGGTGTATTGTCCTCCGAAGAAGCATGCGGGAACAGCCTTTTGTTTAGGCTCGCCGTTTCCGATGTTGCTTGGTTCGTTCCTCGCCGATGACTGCGCAGAGAGGCGACCGCGGATAACGCTGGGAGCGCTCCATGCGAACACGGTAAAGAGCCCGGTGCAAAAGTGTAGCGTGACGTTGCGAAGCACACTCAGACATAGTTAGACGAGGGTGTATTGTCCTCCGAAGAAGCATGCGGGAACAGCCTTTTGTTTAGGCTCGCCGTTTCCGATGTTGGTTGGTTCGTTCCTCGCCGATGACTGCGCAGAGAGGCGACCGCGGATAACGCTGGGAGCGCTCCATGCGAACACGGTAAAGAGCCCGGTGCAAAAGTGTAGCGTGACGTTGCGAAGCACACTCAGACATAGTTAGACGAGGGTGTATTGTCCTCCGAAGAAGCATGCGGGAACAGCCTTTTGTTTAGGCTCGCCGTTTCCGATGTTGGTTGGTTCGTTCCTCGCCGATGACTGCGCAGAGAGGCGACCGCGGATAACGCTGGGAGCGCTCCATGCGAACACGGTAAAGAGCCCGGTGCAAAAGTGTAGCGTGACGTTGCGAAGCACACTCAGACATAGTTAGACGAGGGTGTATTGTCCTCCGAAGAAGCATGCGGGAACAGCCTTTTGTTTAGGCTCGCCGTTTCCGATGTTGGTTGGTTCGTTCCTCGCCGATGACTGCGCAGAGAGGCGACCGCGGATAACGCTGGGAGCGCTCCATGCGAACACGGTAAAGAGCCCGGTGCAAAAGTGTAGCATGACGTTGCGAAGCACACTCAGACATAGTTAGACGAGGGTGTATTGTCCTCCGAAGAAGCAGTGCGGGAACAGCCTTTTGTTTAGGCTCGCCGTTTCCGATGTTGCTTGGTTCGTTCCTCGCCGATGACTGCGCAGAGGGGCGTCCTTCGATAACGTTCGGCGCGCTCCCGGCGAGCACGGTAGAGAGCCGGGGAATAATAATAATAACAATAATATATATATATATATATATATATATATATATATATATATATATATATATATTAATAATAATAATAATAATTTATTGCAGGTGCTTAAATGTTTTCAAAGTATCACTTCGCGACCGTCAAGGTAAAGACTTGTAGGACTGATCCCGACAAATTATCTAGAAAAGCACACATAACATTAAAAAAAACACAGAACAAAGAAGTTTCAGAGAGTCAAAGATGCGACAAGGTAAATATAATTAAAGACGAATTGTAGAGTATAAACTCATTACAAAAGTCTTGAAGGTTTACGCTATTAATCTATGGACGAGCAAATAGTCTTCAGTTTTCTTTTTAACTTTCCACGAGAAGTGATGTCTTGAATAACTGTTAAGAGTTGAGCTTGTTGAGAAGTGATGTCAGTTAGCACAGGTGGGAGGTTGTTAAAGGTGTGTGGAACATAATAACTCCGAATGCCTGTCCCAAAATAAGTGTTGATTCGCGGCGTGGCATATGCTGCCACTTTCCGAAGGTCACGATAAACTACGTTGGGAACCTTGAAGGTATTATCCTAGTAATGTCGGAGAATAACGGTATGACTAAATAGGGTTCGAAGGGATGGTAAAGAGAGATCGTCAAAGATGTTATCGGATGTTTGAATATTGAAGCCCTATGCCACGCTACGCAAGATGCCTTTTAGGAGAGAATTCACTTTAATGATAGGTTCGTGCTCTGCCCGAACAAGGTTATTCCATATCGAAGCACACTATAAACGAGCGTGTGCACAATGAGTCTTCGGGTTGACATGGGGATGAATATTCTTGGGTGGTTTCATCTCAAATCGGGAAGGCTAAAAAAGTCTAATTTTTAATTTTGACGAAAAAGAAATATATGTTTTGGGGGAATTTCTGAAATGAAGGAGGGCGCAAACCTCATGTTGCCCAGATTTTTTGTTCTCGAGTTAACGGAGCGTAGAAGCCGCAGTGGAAGAAACTAGTATTTTTGCTCTGCGCCGTCGCAGGTCGCGTGTTTGACACCCTCTGCTGCCCCTACTGTTTTTCCTACATCACCTTAACTTTTTATCCTAATTTAATAGGTACTAAAATATATCTTAAAGTATTCAAATAGTTTTAGAAGTTTTAGTGTTTTCCAAAAAAAAGAAAAAAGTCAAATTCGTCGTTCAGGTCGATTTTTGGTCAACTTTGACAGGTCCGTACTTTGTCTGTACTTAAGGCAAATTGTTGTTCATTAGCTATATAGAAAGCCCAAAGCAAGCCAATTATAGATATAATGATACCATTATGATCTGCTGACTAGCCGTTCCGCCACCTTCACGTAAATATTGTGAGAAATAACAAATGTTGAAAGTTTGAAGTCGATTTTTTCAAAAACCCATTTTTGTAAATTTTTTATTTTTTAAGCACTTTTGGATATAATAGTTGACTACAAGAAAAAACAATCTAGAAATGTAATATTTTGGTTGTATGTCCTCTATTCGAGCTGCAATCGTGTGAAATATGTGCTCATTTGACTAAAATACAGCAACCTTACCAGCTTTGTGCACGTCTACGACTTCAAAAATATGTTTTTATTTTTGTTTACATTTTTAAAAAGCAACGTAAAGCAGGCGAACTTGTGATATTTATTGTAATTTAAAACTTGAAATAAGAGAGAAGCCACATAAGCACACAACAAAACAATGAGTAACAAGAATATACAAATCCAAAGGCCACGCAACATGTAAAAAATTGTTTCTATATAGAACGGTGCAAGGTAAATATGAGTGATTACTTATTATCCAGCCTATTACGATTGAATGATACATCCCCACACCATTTGAATCTTGTACATAAATCTTCTCAAAATATACGCCGGGGTTTTTTCTCCTCATATTTTGCAGGTTCTTGCACCTCAGTAATGTAGAAACGCGCGCCCAGAATCAGTAAAAAAGACAAAAACATCGATGGCACATTTTCCGAAGGCAGTACACTTTTTTACTAGTTCGACGTAACTGTGAATCAGTTACGCACTGTGTAGGAGCCACGCAGTCCACGGTTGTAGTTTTGAACATGGCGGCACGCACTCACTGATGATCTTCTAAATTTCGGGACACAAAGCGTTAGGTGCATGCCTTGACACGTGTATGCAGGTACTCTGGGCTTTCGCAAATCTCCCTAAGGGGAATGTTTAAGGCGTCTTCCTCCACACGTGTGAGGATCGGATGCCCCTTGGTGGGTTTACCTTCTCCCACTCTGTTTTCTTGAGTTCCCGGAGACGCGTGAGCTCCTCTTTGGCAATTGAGAGCAAAACGATCACTTTGACTTTCAGTCTTAGTGCCTCAACGAAGCTTTGCGCGTTTGATTCTGTAGTGTTCAAATTATACATGGATGCCTGGTGCTTGAGGATGCCGCCTGCTCCATCACACGTGCTTTCCCCGTGCCCGAATGCAGAGAATGTCCACTTGGAGACGACATTTTTTTTCTTGAATTCGTACACCTGGTGCCTGTTTTTGAAGGGGCTTGGAGCACCGTCTGAAATATAAACGAGTTGCGTGAAAATAGGCAATACTTCCTCCAGCCGCCCATCGACAAAGTTGAGTGTAAAGAGCGCGTGGGACGAGTCGTGGACGATGTCGTCACTCACGCCGAAGATTAAAGCCTGGTTTAGACAGTTGCGTTTGAGTGCGTTGCGGCAGCGAGAAACCAGGACATCCCTGCTGCTTATATCGCGTGCCAAGATGATTCCTTGAATTGGATTCCACGCTTCATACGAAGCGCAGATGTGCCGGTGACTCGCTTTCGGTTCTCGACGCAACGCAGTCAAACGCAGTCAAACGCAAATGTCTGAACCGGCCTTAACGTTCCCTGTTCGGTCGTAGCCACGCAGGTAAAGATGGAAACAATCTTGCTCTTCCAATGGTGTCCTTGCACCGCGCTCTGGATCGCGACACTCCAGCTTTCAGCAAAATGGAAAGAACATGGCGTCTGAAAGCAAGCTCAGTGCTGCGCTGTGCCGCCATGATCTTCCCAAGGACTGCACGTTGCACGTGCGTCGTTCGTCGACGCACCTTGCGCAAGATGACGGCATGTGACTTCACATGCGTTTTCTCGAGCTATATGGCTCTTCGCTGGGCGCGTCTGATGAAGTGGAGAATGTACTTTTTTGTCCACTTTTTAAACTTAAAAAAAACAAAAAACGTGGCATTAAAAATTTTTTTTATCAACTTGCCACCGCACTTTTACAAGGTAAGCTCCATTACGTCTTCGTGTTGGAGTCCTGGCTTAGCCAGCAATGCGTCATTCCTTTCCATACAGACTTCGCATTCTAAGAAGAAGGAGTCTTGCGAAAGGCTCTTTTTTAAAAGCGTAAACCAAATAAAAATATATTTCCGAAATCGTAGAGGCGCACATTGCCGGTAAGGTTGCTGTATTTTAGTTAAATGAGCACACATTTCACACGATTGCGACTCAAATAGAGGACACACCACCAAAATACTACATTTATAGATTGCTTTTTCTTATAGTCGACTACTATATCTAAAAGAATTAAAAAAAATAAAAATTTACAAAAATGGAGTTTTTGAGAAAATCGATTTTAAGCTTTCCACATTTGTTATTTCTCACAACCTTTACGCGAAGGTGGCGGAGCGGCTAGTCGACAGCTCATAATGGTATTATTATATCTATAATTGGCTTGCTTTGGGCTTTCTATAGAGCTAAAGAACAACAATTTACCTTAAGTGTAGACAAAGTACGGACCTGTTAAAGTTTGACCTAAAATCCACCAGAACGACGAGTTTGACATTGTTTTTAGAAACAAATAAAATTCCTAAAAATATCCGAATACATTAAGATATCTCTATAGTACCTTTTAAACGAGGAGAAAAAGTTAAGATGGTGTAGGAAAAATAGTAGGGGCAGCAGAGGGTGTCAAACACGCGACCTGCGACGGCAGGCAAAAATACTAGCTTCTGTCACTGCGGCTTCTACGCTTCGTAACTCGAGAACCAAAAATCTGGGCAACATGCGGTTTGAGCCCTCCTTCATTTAAGAAAGGCCCCCAAAGCATATACTTTTTTTGTCAAAATTAAAAATTATATTCTTTTAGCCTGCCCGATTTGAGATGAAACCACCCTCTTATGTTGTAGAAGGTGCAGGATGCTGCTCGCAGCTTCTTTAGGATGTAAAAAAGATGGGAATTCCACGATAAATCAGAGTCAAAATAAATTCCTAAGTATTTTGCAGTGTTCACGTAGTCTATTGGCACACATTCACAAGCAGCACCGTTTAAAGGGTGCAGAAGTATCGGCTTGTTTAAAATTACTCTCTTAAGCGGACTAGCAAAGCACATTAGTTGCGTTTTTTTCGTGTTGACGCTAATGAAATTTCCCAAAAACAAATCCATTATCTTAATTGAATCAAACTGCAGTAATTCTAGCACCTTACTATAATGTAAATGACTCGATACTAGAACGGTATCATCCGCGTATTGAAAGATCTTGCAGTATTTCACCACCTGGGAAAGGTCATTATCATAGATATTAAAAAGAAGGGGCGAGAGCACAGACACCTGAGGTACGCCAGAATTCAAAAATATCTTAGCACTTTGTTGTCCAGATATTGAAACTATAGCTGTGTTCGGTTTGACAGAAGGTTTTCAAGCAGTGAGTAAAACGGACTCCTGAATCCTAAGCTGAAGAGTTTTTTCAAAAGAACTTGATGTGACACCGAGTCGAAAGCTTTCGAAACAACTAAGAAAGGTGCACAGGTAACAAGATTATGTTCAAAGGCAGTGTTCAGCAGATCGGAAAAATCCTCAAGAAGAGGTTGTGTTCCTTTTCCTTTAACAAAACCAAACTGCTGTGGAGAAAAAGGCAGCCATTGTTATAAAAATATGTTTCTCCCAAATCTTCGCTATTGAAGGCAAGATCGAGATAGGGCGATAGCATTCGACCTTACCGTGATCTCCACTTTTAAATAAAGGCTTTACAATTGATATTTTAAGGTCGTCTGGAATTATGCCTGAAGCTATAAAACCGTTCAACATCCGCAGAAGTATATTCTTTACTGAGTTGCAATTTCTACAGATATCGGACATTCGCACACCATCCATTCCAGGAGATAGCTGAGACTTAAAAGTAAACAGCATAGTTTGTAGCGCTTGCTTTGTTATTTCAGGAAGGAAAGCGGACGCTACATTTGGGATATTGAGAGCGAAAGGTCAACTTCATAATCGCGCAATATCCTTGAGGTCTTTCCGAAATAGGTGTTGAAAGCATTGGCTTCAAAGAGAGGACTACGCGGGAAACACTTTTCCACGGTTTTGTCAACTGAACGTTTAGCACTGGGATCATCACGGAGTTCCGTTGACAAGAGACCAACTTACCCGGGTGTCGAACCGTGATTCAAATAACTTTGTTTTAACATAGTTACGCTTAGCCAATTTGATCACTGCGGTTACTCTATAACGTTCACCTTTAAATTTAATCCGCAATTCCTCATTCTTCGGTGACTGTCGACTGCGCGTCCAGAACATTTCTTTGTATTTAATTGGGGCAATAAAGTCATCATTCAGCCACGCGAGTTTAGAACGCCGCTTTTTTACAGTAATTACCTTTGTACTGCGGTCAATGTAAGCTTTCCACAGCTGAATGAAATTCGAATAAATCTCTTGTTGACTAGAAGATCGCAAAAAAAATTGTTCCAGTCATACGAAGCGATTAATTTGTCAAACGCTTTGCGATCGACAATTCTTATGCGTCTCTTTTTTGAACAGGCGGTTTTAACGGGATCCTTCAAAAGCAGTTGACACGCCGTGAAGTAATGGCCCGCACGTTTTTGTAAAACAACTGCAGATTTAACGGAAACGCCGTGAGCACGAATGTTGATGTGATTTGTGCAAAATGCAACCCAGTTACCGTTCATAAATTCCTCCCTGGTAGGGGCTTAGATAGAACTAACAAGACCAAAATCTGCAAGAATATTTATATAGTCACAGACGACGGCCTTTGCGGGTTTCAGAGTATCAATGTTGAAGTCTCCGAGCATACATATATGTTCAGTGCCTTGCAAGCCTAGCCAGACATGTTCGCAATTCTTCAAGAAACAAAGAGACGTGTTCAGAGGGGGTGCGGTAGCAGGCTACCAGGGTTAAGGAGTATGTTGAGTTAAAAATAATCAGGGCTAAACATTCCGCTTGAATAAACGTAATATTAATATTTGAAGTTTCCCACGAATCTTTGACAAATATTGCAATACCACCGCCTGTCCTGCAAGGACAGGATAAAAAAAATTCTCTGTAGCCAGGCAGCGAAAATTGAATAACAGAATCCTTTGGTAAATTAATTTCAGTCTAGGACCCAAACGATCACTATGGATCTAAAAGAATTCACAGTAACGCAAAATTGGTCCCAATATTTCCGAGCACTACGAATATTAATGTCAATCAATCAATCAATCAATCAATCAATCAATCAATCAATCAATCAATCAATCAATCAATCAATCAATCAATCAATCAATCAATCAATCAATCAATCAATCAATCAATCAATCAATCAATCAATCAATCAATCAATCAATCAATCAATCAATCAATCAATCAATCAATCAATCAATCAATCAATCAATCAATCAATCAATCAATCAATGTTTATTTTTCCCTTGTGCTAACCAACAGCTCGAAAGCCTACTGGGTTAAGCACACACACTTGAAATGCACACAAAATACAGAGTTGACAAAATAAAGAGTTGTGAAAAAAAACATGCAAGCACACAAACATGTATATATGCCAATTAAAAACACATGCATCAAAATGATCGTTCTCCAAAAGACAGGTTTGTACTAAAAATATCGACGTCAGTAAATTGCGTGTTTAAAACATGTTGGATACGCGAAACCGGTGATGCGTTTCGAATGAGGTCTGGGTAAAATACTCTTGGATTTCTAGAGTTCGTTCTAAGTGGAATGCGAAAGTGAACACAGGTGAGGAGAGTTGGGCTGTCTATTGCATTATGAATTAGCCTATGTAAAAACTGAACATCCCGAATAGACCTTCTTTTACATAAGGTGCCCAATGTTAATTTTGCTAAAATCGAATTATATTCATAAAAACTCTTTCTTCCAAAATATCTGTCGTAAATGATGCGCACAAATCGCTTTTGTTCATGTTCTATACTTTCACTTGCTGTTATAGATATGCAGTTCCACACTACAGATGAAAATTCTAGTTTCGAACGCAGATGGGTGCTGTAAAATCTCAAAATACAATGATGAGTGATAAATGATCTAGTTAAGCGAGACATTATTCCTAGCGTGCGTAATGACTGGCTAATAATGGAGTTTACATATGTTGTCAACGACAGGAGCCGTCGGCACGTGTGCGCGAGAACCGCGAACGCATGCCGCAACCGGTCCACGCGATGTAGTATCATCGGTGCGTGACGTCAGCTAGATAGGCTGTGTGTTGACACGTAGAAGAGAAAGAGGTAGACTCGAGATGAACGAGATTTGGAAGGTAGGTACCCGTCTCGGCGACGAGCGGGTATCGTAGGAATAAAACCGCTTGTTTTTTTAAAAAACGGAAAACGAAACGTCTGTTTGACTACACATGAGAAAAAAAAAAAAAAAAGGTGGTCGTCCACAAGAACATCTAGGTCTCGCATCTGCGTGGTCCGACAGATCGTTTCATTTTCCAGAACATACACATAGGATAAATTGTGACGCATTCTCGACAGCGACATGACTTTTGTTTTGCGCGGATTTAAGAAAAGATTGTTAGAACTGCACCATTCTACCACTGAACAAAGATCGTCCTGCAGCACAGTCAGTGATTGAGGTGACCTCCCGAAACAACTTCACGTCATCTGCGAACAAAAGTAATTGAGAGTGTTTTACGGACGACACTAAATCATTAAAAATAAGAAACAACAGAGGTCCAAGGTTTGAGCCCTGAGGCACTCCTGACATAGAGATGAATGGACGAGACAAGAAGCCAGATACCCTTACACAGTTCTGCCTTTTATGAAGATAACTCCTAAACCAGGTATTGTACTCAGGACCGAGGCCACAGTCCCTGAGTTTCAACAATAACAACTCATGATTGACCTTATCAAAGGCTTTGGACATATTCAGATATATTGTGTCTACTTGGCCCCGACACTGAATAATTGGAAAAGCAAAATTTAAAAATGTGCACAGATTTGTCTCGACGGATCTGCCTTTGACGAAACCGTGCTGTACAAGAACAAACTTTCTTTTAAAATAATTATACAGACGATTGTACACCAGCTTCTCAAAAACCTTTGAAAATGCATTGAGAAGGGAAACAGGACGATAATTACTAACATCACAAGAATTACCTGACTTAAAAATCGGGACGACTATCGAATATTTCCATTTATCTGGAAAGATAACACTTATCCACTTAAGTGTGAGTGCACGAGTTGAGGACAGATAAAAATCCGCAAGAAGCGAGTTGAAGTCGTGGTAGTTCGAAAAAGTTAGGTCATAGCCGCCAGACAATCAATTCTAAATCACTCACACAGTTAATGCAAATGGCTGGAGTACTTTCTGTCTTTTTTGCATAGATCTTCGCATTTTTAACCCAAACGTATTTGTTGTGCTTCTCGTTTCCCTTCGACCTTGTCCTCCAAAAGAGCTCCTTGTTTGTACCTGTGAGGTTCTCACTAAATATAGGTCTTGGTAGTACTTTCTCACGTGCAAGAGGCCCCAGTAAACGACGAGAGCTTAAAGGGATAGTGAACCGAAATTTGGATAAAAAAAAACAACAACAAAACAATGCAGGAGGTTTAGGCGGGACGCTACAACCCCTACAACACTACCTCGTAAAACGATATCTCGAATGGACGGCCGTATTTTTTGGAAAAAGAGGTCGAGACTGAACCAGGCCGACGAGGCGCGTGACGTGAAGATTCCTCGTTTCCTCCTCTCTTCACTTCGCCCCCTCAAGGCGGCGAGGCGGAGAGGACGCGAGGCCGTTCCCTTCTCCTTCTCGGAGAAACATGACGTAAACATTTCTGTCAAACGCGCCTCTTTTTTTTTTTTTTTTGAAAAATACGGTCATTCGTTTGATATATCGCTGTATGAGTGATGTCTTGGTGTTTGTAGCATCCCGTTGCACGCTTTTGCCGTCGTGTTTTGTGGAATCCAGATTTCGGTTCAGCATTCCTTTAACCAGCGTTCTCTGGTCTGCACTGCTCGGAACCTCACCAGGATTACAGGAGTGGCTCCTCGAGTAGAGGGCAAGCGATGGACGGTGTCAATTTCAGGTGTTCGAAATTCTGGTATGCCGATCTTCTGGGCTATGTCACCTAACACAGATGGAAGGTTTTCGTTACGGCTGCATGGAAATCCATGGATCTCAAGGTTGGACTGGCGACTAAACTGTTCAGAATTATTGAGCTCAGCACGCAATAGCTGAATCTCCTGCGACTGGGCAGATAGTGAGGATTTCAGAGAACCAACCTCAGTTTGCAGCTTAGCCACAGTTGCCTCATTATCGGATACCTTTTTTAAGAGAGAGTCATACCGGGCTGATCGCAATGCGATGGAATCGTATACACTTCAGTTATTGACTTTTCCACGGCCTCAACAGCGAAATTGACAGCCAAGAGCTCCTCAACTTTTGCAGGAAGCTGCAGTAGCGTTTCGACGCTACCTGTAAGAGAGAGAGGAGATGGTTTAATTTGTTGTTAAGCATCGTTAACTGCGAGAAAAATGTTGCAGATTCCGACTGAGGAACCGCTTCCGTGCTTCCTGAACTCTGTTTATCCGCTGAAGGGCGGCACTCGTGACAGCACCATTGCTCGCGCTTCACGGAGCTCATGGCCTTAAATGTACTGTCAGAAACACCAGTACAAGACTTTCCCAGATGAAAAGCATTTGAGCAGCTCGCGCAGGTCAAGTACCTGCCATTCAAGGGTACCGGCTCGTGACACTTAGAACAATTTGTTGACATGGTTATAATAATAACAATAATAATAATAATAATAATAATAATAATAATAATAATAATAATAATAATAATAATAATAATAATAATAATAATAATAATAATAATAATAATAATAATAATAATAATAATAATAATGATAATCAAAAATCAAGAATAATTTTAATTAGGTGTCCAGGAACGACCAGTGCGGTCTTGGTACTGG